>JAODJW010000019.1:1647637-1687369 GCA_026777045.1 Hyperopisus bebe
TGCAATTATGAGGGGGTCCTTGGAAAAATTTCTGCTCCATTAGGGGTCCCCAGCCCAAAAAAGTTTGAGAACCACTGAAGTAAGGCATTTGCAACCGACTTGGACTTAGATGGTTCGTTGCTAAGCACACATTAAACACATATAAGCACATACTGTATACATGAAAATACATTTATTTTTCCTTTCTATCCCCAAACGTAGGTTAATGAAAATAAATTGATTCTTGATGGTCGAGCAGGTTTGTCGATTGACATTAATTTACATGTGTATCAGTTACTGTTGGGTATTATTGTATAATATTAGTTTAATAGTTAATATTAAACCCCAACAATTTCTTTATACGTTATTTATTGGTATTTTACACCGTGTCTATATATGCTTCAGTAATGTTTTTCACGACAGACAACGCCGTCTCAGTAGCAGTTATAAAAAATACTAAAAAAGGTTGGGCAAGACCAGACGTGCGTAGTAAAACTGTCGGGGTATTTAAATATTTGAAATACAGATGCTTGTAATGGTTCATTTTAAGTAACGGTGGATGTTGCAAAGGCAACAGATGGCTACGGTATTCGTTAAGCACCTAAACATTCTAGCAATGCAATGCCTCTAACCTAAAGCTCATGTGAAGTGCAGAAAGTAAGGCGCTCTAGCTCAGATCTTCCCTTTCAACATCATCTTCTGCACTATCATTTGCTGCACTGGACCCGAGTCTCTGCCTGCTCCTGGCAAAAAGTCAGAAGCAATTTCCGAGCAAGCTGCAAGTTCCACGGAAGATGAACATCCAGGTCCGCTCCGGGGATACGCTTTCGCCTATTACCTCATTAGAAAAGAGGGAAGTGGAGCAGGTCCTGCTCATAGATCCTAATGGATTCAGGTATGACGAGCCGTCCACCGCCGCGACTCCCGACTCCCATGGCTGGCCACCAGCAACCACCAGCGACGGGGACAGAGAGACCTGGGGCAAGAAAATAGACTTTCTGCTGTCTGTTATCGGCTTCGCGGTGGACTTAGCTAACGTATGGAGGTTTCCATATTTATGCTACAAAAATGGGGGAGGTATGTGAACGAACTACTAATGTTGTTTTATATATTCGCAAGATTTAGTAAAAGCTAAAAAAAAGTTGCGGTTTAATTTAAATAACATCAATTTTCACTAAAATTGTTCGAGTTATACAAGAATATTTTTCCACAAAAAACAACACACAACTGAATTTGACATACACTGTTCGGATTTTAATTATTCAGTTTAAGTTATTGTAACATATTTAAATTTTAAATTGATTAAGAAGTGATTGAAGTCAAATACTGAATTATCGTTTTTTAAAAATCGTGCGTGTCGATTTAATTGCTGTTAAACTGAGTTAAAAGTTAATAAAGTGTATGAAAATATAGATTTTAAATTGAGAAGATCGGTCCGTAAATTTTCCAATTGCTTATTCTGGACCACACAGAGGTATTATAGAAAATTTAGAGATGCCAGGTAGCATAATTGCAAGCCTTTGGAATAAGAATCAAAACACCAGAGGAAGAACCTGCCAATATCATCCATACGTAGAACAGAAACGGGATTCTAGCCCATTATCTTAGATTTGTAAAGCAACAGGTGTATCCACTTAGCCACTGTCAACCCTAATATTTAAGGCAAGATTTGTTGCCAGAAAATATCTGAAGTTATGAGGTTTTATAGCATGTATATAGCTATTTGCTGTGTTAATGTTACATTAAAATGATTTGAATTAAACCCTGCTATACTAGCTAGCTTCCAGCCTGAGTTACCCACATTCTGACCGCTTGTGGCTTGTGTTTCTTTTACTGTAACAGGTGCCTTTTTGATTCCATACGTCTTTTTTTTATTCATCGCTGGGATACCCCTATTTTACATGGAACTTGCCATAGGCCAATACAATAGAGAGGGCGCTGCCACAGTCTGGAAGATTTGCCCCATGTTCAAAGGTAAAGAATTCAACAGCCAGTTCTCTTTCCCTTACCCCTAGTTATAGAACAACAACTGTCATACTGCTACCAGTATTTGGTGGTCAGTTCAGCCAGGTATATGAAATTAAATCAGTAAGACAGCATGTTAAGCTTCTTATATGATGTTATTCATCTTTTTAAAGGTGTGGGCTACACAGTGATCGCTATAGCACTGTATGTCGGCTTCTACTACAACGTCATTATAGCCTGGTCCCTTTACTACCTGTACTCCTCGCTCACAAATGAGCTGCCCTGGCTCAGGTGTGGGAATAGCTGGAACAGTCCAAGGTGCACCGACCCTCAGCTTCCCAACGGCTCCCTCTTGTGGAATGGGACATCCTACTTCAAGATCACGCCAGCAGCAGAGTTCTATGAGTGAGTCCCACAGGAATCAGCCATCATTCTTGTCCCCAGTGTAGTGGATCAAGGGTGAACTAGACAGCAAGAGATAATTCCTGTAGAGGCGCCTTGTTTGCTGAGGATGATGTGGATGTGAGCTGCATGCCTTCACGGGCCAAATAATCACGGGGAGTGGGGAGAGGATGAATAAGGGAAGGTTCCATGGGACCATACAATAGTGTAATTTACCAGGATCAAAAATGAAAGGTGCACTGTCTCAGAATTACAGCTCACTGCAGAGGCACAGTCTCAGAATTACAGTTTAATACAGTGGTACTGTCAGAATTACAGTTTAGTGCAGTGGCACCCTCAGAATTACAGCTTGGTCCAGTGGTACTGTCTCTGAATTACTGCTTGGTGCAGTGACACTGTCTCTGAATTGTTTTTCGGTGCAGTGACACTGTCTCTGAAGTACAACTGGGCGCAGTGACAATTTCTCTGAATTACTGCTCTGTTAATTGACACTATCTCTGAATTACAGCTCAGAGTGGTGGCACTGTCTCAGGACTACAGCTTGGTACAGTGACAATGTCTCTGAATTATAGCTTGGTGCAGTAACATTGTCTCTGAAGTATATTATGGAGCTGTGGCACTGTCCCAGAGGTTCAGTAGCATATTTAGGTTATTTGGGCAACTTTCATCTGCTTATTATCCTACAGTCCTTACAAAGGTCATTGCACAATAATTTGCCAATTGGTAGGCGTATAAAGAAAACTTTCGATCCATTGGCTGAAGTTAACCAGAAAACCTCTATCTGCCCATGGAAGAAATTACATTTTTTCACTTTGTACAGGGTAATTGGCTCTGCACTTCGATGGAAGTCGAAGGAGGAAATGAAAAGTCAAAGACCACGTCTGGTGTTATGATCTGTCTGGTGTGCAAAGCAACTGGGGGCAACAGACTGTACAATGAGCATGTCAGGGGCAGCATAACCATACAGGCGTCTGAATGTTAAATATCCATTATCTCCGGAATGTCTTCTGTTCCTTCTCTTATTAACTGTCAGTGTTAATCCTTTATCGGAGCTAGCTAATTTCAATTTATATAATTCAGCGGCAGTCACTCAAAATCTGTAAATATTTAAGTTAAATTATTGAGTTAAAATCTGTAAAATCACCTTTAACAGACAGACCCTTGGTAAAAACCCATTAAACGGAATGCTGCATTCTGCTCATTTCAGCATTGTATTCTACATTCTTTAATTTTAGCATGGTCTAGTCTCAGGTTTCCTTAATCAAATAGTGGTCCATACACCCAATGTTGTACAACAGTGATGATTTGGAACTTCTGCTTGTGTGGCCCAGAACTGTCCTAATTGACAACATCCTGGGTTGTAATTCGAACAGGGGGCCTGGATTTACCAGGTAGGGGTCCTTAATGTATGATTTGGGTCCTATAGGTACCTTATTTCATTCTGTTATTATTAGCATGTACCTACATGCTTAGGCTTGGAATTAAGCAAGCCATGTCCTTGGCATTTCACATATAGGAAAGTAACCACAAAAAGCAGTGCTCTTGTAAGTCAGCGAAGGACTTCAGGCTTATCAAGAACAGGACAGTAATTACCCATGACTGGAGATCCCCAGCGGTCTCTGAGGTAGGTTCTGCTAATTATGTTTATTCAGAGGCTGGCGCATGGTGCTGGTCCTTATCAGGAGGGGACAAGTAGCTCGGTATGCCGGATCTTTCCATCAGACCCTTCTGCCATTGAATAATATGTGGCAGAACACTGTGTGCCGGGGGTCAAGGGAGGAGACGAGGCCCCTGGGACAGAGGTCAGAATTTAGCTCAGCGCAGAAGCCGTGAGCAGAGGGTGCCCAGACAAGCATCAACCCCCAAAGCAGACTAGCCATGACCTGGTTTACAAAGTCATAAGGGAGGAGGACACGTAGCAGGAAGCAGTGCTATTATAATTTAGATATCTTTTTTATTTCGTTTTTATTTTTATGTTATTTTCATTTGAAATACAATTTAGTTTGAGTTTCCAGAGTGGTTTTTATTAGATTTTATTTAAAGATATTTGTAATTAGTTTTTAATATTTATATTGTAGATTCAGTTTGTTTTATTTAGTTATTTTTCTAGGTACAGAATGAAAGTTGTAGGGTTATTTATGTGTCTGATCCTACATGAATACACAGTTATTCACAGTGCGCATTATGTCCTAAAAATGGGCAAAACATGTTTGAGGTATTATTAATGGTAATTAAACATAAGCAGATAATTTCTTTAGTGAAATTAAATTACTGGTATAAAATAGTAACATAGGAACATATTTAACATTTGTTTTTATTGTAATTCTTTTAGCACTATTTATAGTGTTTGTTTAGTTATAGTTATTTTATTTTCATATTTTATTTCAGTTTATGATTGTTTTTCTTGTAAATTCACTTTTCTTTAATGCTAATAACTGTTACAAGACAACTGCTTGGGGCTTGTTCCTTTTACTTGAGGTTTTGTTAACACTGATTTCAGATACATCTTATCATCAAATACATTTGTCAGTTATTTGTCAATCATAAATTTGATTTCCTGTTGGTCAGATCAGGCAGGTGTTCAAACTTAGGTGGCAAGAGGATGCATTCAATTAGCCTGGTTCATATGACCAGCTAAATAAAAATAATTTGCTATAGGGAAAACAATGGAAACATTACAGAATGCAAAACCCAAGTCCCCTCCTTTGTTTCTATCTGACAGCTGCACAATCTGTTTCTTCCTTGTTCCTTGGTATTATGTTGTACTGATTATAACCTTGTTGCTTTTGGTATCGTTGTTGTTGTTGTTGTTGTTGTTGTTGTGATGGTGGTTGTTATCAGCTGGGATCGAGGTACGGAATTTGGGTAGAGTTAGCTGCAGCCTAGTTTGTGTCTCATTGACAGGATACGGCACACAAACACACTTTGAAGTGATGACAGACTCCAGAGCGCATAGCTCACTATCTCAAATAACATTCCCATCCTCAGTCTTTTTCTACAGACCTCAGGTTGTTGAATTCACTTAAGAATTTGATAAGGACCTGATAAAATATCATGACTTGCCTTAGCATTTTCGAATTCCTCTGGGTTCTAAAATGCAGCAAAATGTACTTTGGCCAATCTAGTGGCTGGGAAAGGAGACATGGCGTACAGGTAACATCACAGTAATCATTTTGTTAATATCTAGTACGCTTTTCTGGCTGGCCTTGGAATTTTGCAAAAAGAGCAGGAAGAAATAACCTAGAGTACAGTCCTGTGATTTTTTTTTTATCTATTTGTATAATATATTTTATATTTTGATGCCTGGAACTATATTGAGTAGTAACCACAGCTTAGAAACAAATTAGCCAAGACTTTTTCTGTTCTTGTTTATTTACTTCTGGCTCTATCCTGATTAAATATTAAAAACAAATCAGCTTGGCACACAGTTCCAACAGAGGTGAAAACTGGCCTTCACTATCATAAAATCAACAGGAAAATGCGTGTCTCTCAGCCAAACATTAAGACAACAGGCAGAGATACCATCTTTTCCAGGAAAAGAAATGCCTAGTGCCTGTCTGCGTGTCTTCTCTTTTAGAAAATCTGGCACGTGAATCTCTCACACCATTCTTTATCTGAAATTGCGGTACAGAGTGATTTTTACTCTGGCAGCTATAAATGTGCATGTTTTTGTATCTGTACAAAAGGAAGGTGTCCCCATCTCTCTCACCAATAAATGCTTGTGATTGATTCCACACTGGTTTGTTCCTACTCTCCCATTTCACCATGCTTAATCATAATATCAGCATATTAAGTTACAGCTACAGTGGAGAAATTCAATATCCATATCCTATCACACTCTGTTTCAAAAAATATTGACTGTGATGGGCTGTTGCCCTGTCCTGGGTTATTCCCTGCTTTGCACCTGTTGTTTTTGGGATAGGCTCTGAACCCCCACAACCCTGTATAGGACAAGCAGTATAGAAGATGGAATGAATGAATGAATGAATGAATGAATGAAAAATATTGTAAAGCTGCCAGCATATAGTTGGAGCAGGCCTGAAAACAGTTCTTCTCTTCTAACTTGCCTACAGTACCTGGATGATTTTGACATAGTTTATGGAATACAATAAAAAATTCACTGGTGGTTGCATGCTTGCTCATCCGCAGGCGTGGAGTCCTGCATGTCCATGAGAGCAAGGGGATCCAGGATCTGGGCTCGCCTCGTTGGCAGCTCACCATTTGCCTGGCACTGGTGGTCTTCGTCGTCTGCTTCAGTCTATGGAAAGGTGTCAGGTCGTCTGGAAAGGTATCCCATAGCAAGCACACAGACACGGGCCCAGGGTAATCCTACATCTGCATACTCACATCGCCTGCATCTATGACTTCCAAAAGGGACCAAATACCCTCCATGAACAAGTACTGACAAGTACTGGACATCTGAGCACTGGTTGAATTTATAATACAATGATTTGAAGTCTAGTATGAACACAGATATCAAGCTAAATGCTGAGTCCACATGAATAATTGGATTACAACCAGAGAATTTAATTTTCACTAGAAAAGAATGTTTCTCGATTTGGAGGGTATGACAATAAGAAATGAGCATCTCAAAATGGTTACCATACAATTATTTACAAAAACATCTTCATAAAACTTATTACTAAGAATTCAATAATAAAAAAAATAAAACAAGTACTACATGGAGATTCAATTCAATTCCTTGGTATTTGGGATGGGTGGATGATGGGACGCCATGCTGCCGGCACAGCGACAGTAGCTCAGCTGCGCCCTCTGTCTGTCTGTCTGTTCATGTGCAGGTGGTTTACGTCACAGCCACCTTACCCTACGCCATGCTGTTTGTTCTCCTTATCCGGGGCGTCACTCTACCTGGGGCAATGGATGGCATCAGGGCCTACCTGCACATTGATTTCAAAACGCTCAGTAAGCCATCGGTGAGACACTGCCTAGAATAGGATAGAATAGATGTTGGCCCAGCTTCCCTTAGCATAGAGCTGTAATATTCACATGTGTCTCAGCTGCTGTGTGATTACTAGCACAGGGGTCTTCGTTCATTAAGGTCACTTCATGGACTTTTCAAGGGAACTGAATAGACATTCATTGTTTTGACTTAATGTACCAGATGTAACCAATGATGTATTTTTGTTTAGGTCTGGATCGATGCAGCCACTCAGATATTCTACTCACTGGGAGCAGGATTTGGCGTCTTGATTGCATTTGCTAGCTATAATAAGTTTGATAACAACTGCTACAGGTGAGAGCAGAAATGGATTCGGTTAACGAGCATCTGGACTAGCGGGAAGAGACATTTATCTCCTTCATTTTCCATTACTGTCACTGGTAGTTAAATTATATTCTTCAAAACGTCACAGTGGGAAGCAGACCTGTGGTGTTCAGGCTGTACTGTTTATTGCCAAACATTACTTGGGGAATCTGGGGAGACGTGCAACTGATTAATATGGCGCTTTTTAGTCTCTGTAATGGCCTGGAGCCCTCAGATGTAATTTAGCGTGAAAACTCACAGTGGTTCATGTGAGATTAACCTGACGTGGCTCAGGTAAGACCTCTCAATGCTCATTATCAGAAAATACCTTCTGTGTGGAGGCTACAGAGGGGAAACTGTACATCAAACCACTGTCAGCTGCTTACAGTCATACCCACTGCACTGCCCTAGTCAAAAGTTGGGCTATTTGTACAGCATATTTCTCTATTTATTCATTTTTGCTATTTGTATGTTGATGTTGTCTCATACAGCTCTGGAAAAAAATAACAGATTACAGCACTATTTTCTGTTTCACCTATTTCTCAGTATATAAGTGTGTGTCTGTGAGTAATATATATATACACACACACACACACACACATATATATATGTGTGTGTTCTTCTGTTCTGCTGTCTTAGAAACTTTGAGAACAACTTGCTATGGCGCAGAACCAAGATTAACCAGGATTTCAAATGTAGATTTTAAGTATATATGGAGTGATATCATTTTTTTCCAAAGCTGTATATAAAATCTGTTTTTTAAAGTCTCGGACAAATGCTATTTTGTTTCAAAATGAAATGAAGTGGAATTGCATGTTTCCAGTAAAGACTGACTTGAGTTGACTTTAGAACATCCTGAGTTTGTGGGGAACGTGACCAGACCCTGCTTCCTGTAGGGACGCTCTGCTGACCAGCATAATCAACTGCATCACCAGCTTCCTCTCAGGATTTGTCACGTTCTCTGTGCTGGGATACATGGCCTTTCGGAATGGCGTGAAGATTGACAATGTGGCTACTGAGGGTGTGTGCTTCTGTACTCAACAATAGATGGCCCTTTGAGTAGTTCCACCATATCACCATAAAATGGAGTATTCTTGATATATCATATAGTGTTTTTTGTCCCTGCCTCATATCATCATGTCCTCTCTTGCTGCTTCATCTTCGCTTCTCCTCCACTCAGTTTCTCATTTAAGGCTGTTGACGTGTTATATATTTTCTCTCCCATAGGTCCAGGGCTGGTGTTTATCATCTATCCAGAAGCTATATCCACCCTTCCAGGATCCACATTTTGGGCCATAGTCTTCTTCATTATGCTCTTAACACTTGGCATCGACAGCTCAGTATGGATCTGAAGTATTGCGTCGACCAGCACTGACTGTATGTACATGTCCTGCCTCGGATTGCTGGCCAACTTGATGGTATCTGCTCTCTTTGAAGATGGGTGGCATGGAAGCAGTCATTACTGGCCTTTGTGACGACTTCAAGCTCCTGAAAAGGAACAGGAAGATATTCACAGTTGTCGTCGCATCTGTGACTTTCCTAGTAGCCTTGTTCTGCGTAACGAATGTAAGTTTGCTGTGGGTTTCTTTGTAGTGGGACTGTTTGCTTTCATGCCTGCTGAGATGATCACGTCATCCGTATATCAGCTAGCCAGAGACTACCAGATGAAAGCCAGCCAAAATCCCTTTTCACAAATTTACAGCAGTGGTTTGTCTTTTAAATACACCTTGTGGCCATAAATTTGGGTATATTGAATCAAGCATCATAAAACTATTACAGAACACAAAGTACTGAATGATAGGAGTCATGTGACAGGTCAGGGTAGCTCTTATAACCAGGCATTTATACTACACACCCCATGCAAAATCTTTTAAAACACTTGCTTGAAGTAACCAGAGCTGAACAGCAACTGAAGCTAATGAAAATAATGATGATCTCTGTTTTTTGAGTCATTAGAATTCTTCTGTACAGCGGGGAAAATAAATATTTGACACATCAGCATTTTTGTCAGTAAGGGGATTTCTAAGTGGGCTATTGACGCAAAAATATCTGCTGCCATCTACCAGAAAGCTGAAAATGAAAAGAGGGTGGACATTTCAGCAAGAAAATGATCTGAAACACAAGGCTAAGGAAACAATGAATTGGTTTCAAAGAAAGAAAATCAAGTTGCTTGAATGGCCCAGTCAATCACCTGACCTAAATCCCATAGAAAATCTATGGAGAGAACTGAAGATCAAAGTTCATAAAAGAAGCCCAAGGAACCTTCAAGATTTAAAGACCGTTTGTGTGGAAGAATGGGCCAGAATCACTCCTGAGCGATCCAGATGACTGGTCTCTCCATACAAGAGGAGTCTAGAAGCTGTGATCACCAACAAAGGCTTTTCTACAAAGTATTAAATAAACTGTGTTCAATACTTATTCCCTGTGTCATTTCACTTTATTTATTATGACTCAACTTGTATACTTAAATGTTCTGATTTCTTTGCATGAATTCAATATTTGGCTTGATGGCAACATCTGCTGGAAATTTTGTGTCAATAGCCTACTTAGAAATCCCCTTACTGATAAAAATGCTGATGTGTCAAATACTTATTTCCCCACTATATGTATCAGTTTCCTTAGCAATTGTGTAGGTGAATGACAGAGGTGGAGATTTCAGGTCCAGAGAGTACAAATGCAAACCAAGGTTTTGTTTTAACCAACCAGTTTAGCATAAAGAGTCACAGTCACAGAATACTCAACTGGTTGATTGAAACAAAATCTTGATTTGGTCTGGATTTGTTCTCTCTGGACCTGAAATCTTCAGCTCTGGTGAATGATGTATGTAATGATAATCCATGTGTCTGCTCTTTCTTCTCCTGCGGACCTCTCACGGGGCCACCCGGAGCCTATTCCAGGCAGGGGTACACTCTGAATGGGAAGCCTGTAAATGAAAATCCTTAGGTGATGATTTAGTGACCCATACTGATCGCTGTGTGTTCTGCTGCTTCATTACCTTGTTGTCTCTGTTGGACCTGCAGGGTGGCATTTACATCTTGACTCTGCTGGACACCTACGCTGCAGGAACGTCCATTCTATTCGGAGTGCTGATCGAAGCTATTGGCGTGTCCTGGTTCTATGGTGAGATGTCCTAACTCTAACATTTTTCATCATCCCTAACACTGTTTAGCGGTACCTACATACAGACATTCCCCAACACCTGACTCGTACCTATGAATGGACTGTCATAAAGCATATTACATAAAAAATTTGAGTTGAATACAATTTTTTGTAATAACGAACACACTCACTATTTTGTGAAAACATTATGCGGCTTCAGCAATTCGCCGGCTCATTCGTCACCTGGGGACTGCCTGGGTATCATTACGTCTAGTGCCTTAAGTGTCACTATTTACTAACGTGTTAATAATTCAGTTATGTTTCATTTTTGCCAAAAGTGTTTTGTTAGCTAGACTCCCTGCCCAGCTACTGATCCCCATCCCACTATAACCAGTGCCTCAGGAGTGGAATGGAGCTCAGTATTCTTTTCTTCCCCAGGAGTAGACAGATTCAGCGAGGATATCGAACACATGATGGGTTTCAAACCTGGCTTATACTGGAGGCTGTGCTGGAAGTTTTTAAGTCCAGCCTTCTTGCTGGTGAGTCCATTTGCAAGGAGAAGCTGTTTAATAAATGTTATTTCACCGTTAATATTCAGTAAAGTGCAGGTTACTACCAAGTCCTGGAGTAAACTCATCGGATCCTCATATGGTCGTAAAATGGAAAAAAACGGTGTTTTTCATGATTTTGTTGCATGAATATATCAAGTCTTTATAAACTTACATGTACTCCTGTACTTATGAACAAGATACATTCCGAACAGCTGTTCGTAACTTGAAGTCTTTATTCAACATAATTTTAAGGGTATACGCAAGTACTAGGGTGCTGGGAGTATACACGCTACGCTGCTGCATGGTGGGAGTAGCAGCCAGAAGTTGTACTAGGCAGAATTGGCATACAGAAAACAGAAATGATGTTGCAGACAGGAAACGGGAGCCCAATGAGCACAATTACAGTCCTCTTGGTTCGTATGTCTGAAAGTGTGTAAGCTGAAAGTTCATAAGTAGAGGAGCGTCTGTATATATTTAAGTTATTTTTACCAGCTAAAAAACCACGCCTCTTTTATATCCTCACATGATGCATTACCGTAATAGCTATTTACCAGCATTTACTTAATAGAAGTAATATGTTAATCCAGCCTATCTAAGTATATGAGATTCACAACAGAAAATGGGGGCGTTGTGAGGCTCAGTGGATTTGGCCTCTGTAACCATGATTAGAAGGCTGTGTATCTGAATACTGTGATCCCGTGGCCAGCAGTGTGATGCCCTCAAACCATAATTGCTCCAGATAATTGCTGTGATCCCCCTCCCCCCAAAAAAAGAAAAAAAAACTTAAAAACTTGCTCTCATCTGTTTCCTCATGATTATCATTAGAAGACCCAATTTCACTCTTTTTAAAAATGCAGTGTAATTTATTTAAAGCATTTTTAGAAAGTTGATCATCATATTCCATTATCTCATTGTAATTTTTTAATATATGCATTTTAATCTTTGAGAGAAAATCCAGTTACTGTAGTATACTAAATATAACTATTAAGAAATGTACTAAAAAACAGTCAAATTCAGAGTTTGTAGCAATCTGATAGTAGTGTATTAAGACGTCCTGGGAAGTGGTTATGGTAGTTTCCAGTTCGTAGCTTTCTTGGGATGGCAGTCCCTTACAAATTCTCACAGCTGTAAATAGAGTTGTCACACGTGCAAAGTTTGACATTTGTCAATTCTTACCAATCAAATCCGGCGAACACTGATAAGCTGATCAGTTTAAGGTTGGTGTTGGACTGGCAGAGTTTGCTCTATATACACAAGCTTCAGATACAGGTCAGATCACATAGGGAATTTGTCGATTTTTACATCTGAGCTCGAAGCTTGAGTTTATACAGCAGTACAGTTGGATGGGCGACACACAGACAGCTCAGAAAGCAGCTCAGAGCCACTGATTGTCAAGAGTCTATTTGGAGCCTGTCATATTATTTTAGGTTTTACATTCAGTGCTGTAAGCACTTTGAGATTTTTGGTAATGTAAAGTGCAGTATAAATAAAATGTATTATTATTATTATTATCATATCTAAGGAATATTTAAATTGTGGATCTTTCTACAGTCTATTTTAAGTTTGCCAACAAATCAATAGTCAAAGCTGTTGAATTCAAAATCCAGTACTCTAATGTAAAACTGGTATCATTACAGAAATAAGTGAATTCATGACCTTGCTTAAGCATGGATCTAAAGGAGTCACACCGTTTTTTTTTTCTTTCAGTTCGTCGTGGTTGCCAGTGTCGCAACCTCCACCAGCTTGCAGTATGATAACTATGTCTTTCCTCAGTGGTCCAATTTGATTGGCTGGGGAATAGCAGCGTCATCAATGATTTGTGTGCCAATCTATGCCATTTACAAGTTCCTCAGTGTGCCAGGAACCTTCAAAGAGGTTAGTCTGGGGAATGTCACTTTACTTTGCATGTTGAAACATGTTGCAGTAAAATCCACAGTGAGCTTTGCTATAAATTATTTTCCATTAGGATATGGTGAAAGAAATATCTGACATCAGAAATGGCAGTTTGTTGATTTCTGAAAATACAGAAAAAGCCCGTACCATTCCAGTTTCTTTAAACTGGAATCAGCTTACAGGGATTGTCTTTGATTCTGTGTTGTGTTATATGAATTGAAAGTGTCCTTGAGAATTTCCTATGCTGCAAAGATTACGAGAGTTGTCTTCCTGTCATGCTTCAGAGGGTAGGTTATTGTATCACTCCCAAAAAAGACCATCATCATGTGGCCAACGGTACTGTCAGGCAGTTCAAGGTGAGTGTAGCTACTGCTGTGATGATATCCAGTTTAAATCACCATCCCTAACTTTAAAAGTTAACTACACCATGAGTTCTTGTCCACCTATTTCAGGTAAAGCACTGGTTAGCCATCTGACACCAGCTAGGTCCTGCTCTTTGGGATGCCTGGAGGCCGTGGTCCTTCCTGAAGGCCTTCAAGGTGAAGCTACAGTACAGTGTCCGATTGTTTTATGAAAGATATCACATATCCACACTTCCATTTATATTGAATGGTGATTCCTGGCTGCGTTCTTTGAGAACGTTTTGTGTTTTGCTTTTCACAATGTGACGATGTTTATTATACCTCTTTTACGACACTTTGAAGAATATATAGGAAACAAATATGAAGTTAGCACTGGAGCAAAATAGAGATTTATTTCGCATTGCTTTTATATAAAATACATACACTTTTAATAAATGTATAAAGAACTGGTTCATTATCCATTTTATTTTGGTCAGGGGGGCCTGGAGCTAGTCAAAGGGTACATATATTATCCCAAAGTGCATGGTGTCAGACGGTGGGGGGAAAGCCACACAAAAAGGAACACATGTAAACTCCACTGACACAGATGGGGGATTTGAAGTCTCTCCGCTGGAGGGCGGAGAGAACAGTAACTTACTTTCCCCAGTAAACTCTCCTTTTCACTCTAATCTCATATATAATACAAATTTGTTAAAGTGTTCTCTTCTTCCTTATTAATAGTTCTGTGTTAAGCTTGCATAATAAAGAGATGTTTTTTTATCGAATCCAAGGTGCCGTGAGACTTTTCAATCTGGTTTAACATGATTTAGATTTAAACCAGGAGTCATCCTGTTTTTGTACGATAAGGTATGGTAGGAAAGCAACATATTATAATGATCAAGTGAGAGGGTCATATTCCTTCATTTGGTGACATACCACAGTTCCTAAACCTCATGTCAATAATAGAAACCATTTCAAAATTGTTGTTTTAAGCTACGGCAAATTTATCAGTGTTATTGATATATGAGCTCTATGTAAATCATTAGAAAAGTTTTACACAACCGTGCTACAATAATACAGTGTCCCTTTACCAAATATTCCCCAAGGATTAAAGAAGGTTTTCTGATTGCAATTGTGATTCTTTATACACATGCCAGTAACCATGGGCAGCTTTATGATGTCTCACTCTACATGCAGCCTTTAACAATACTACATCTGAATGTTAACAGAAATATATTTTACTGACAGCTTATAAAAGTTAACATCTATTAAAGTAGAATTTATTGACGTATCAGAATGTTTGTAATGTGTTATTTCACTTTGTCAGGAACAATTTATAAAATATCATTTTCACACATTTTGTGTACAGAACTACATTACTACTCTTTGCCTAACCGTTTTTTGCGGGAAGCCAACTCAGAGATAATTCCGGAAATATCTAAGAAAAGACAGTGAATGGCATGTCGGTTAACCATGTAAAGAAAACACCAGCTGGACTGAAATTTTATTTACCAGCCAAATGCAGATTCTGTACTTCAGGAAGTGGAAAAACTTTGTTGGCCCAGCTGCGTGTATAATGTTCATCTTTCTGTATATAAGCAGACAGATTAAATCTTTCCTATGTTTGGTAAACAGGACTGTTAAACAAAGACATGATTACAAGAGAGGGGATCACTGCACAAATAAATTAGTCATTTTTGACTCTGTGCCTGTCATCAGAAAGTCGCCAGTTCAAATCCTGAGGCTGGTAAAGTGGCTTTGCTGTTTGGCATCTGAGTGAGTTAAAAATGACTGAATCCCTGGTTTATCACACTTTGTTATACTGACTGTTTTTGAACAAAGTACCTATGCAGTTTGTTGACATGGGGAAAATCATATGAGTCAACCGAGCTCAAATACCAAAGAAACATTTGCCACAATTTTTTCATTATCATTTCATCGAGTTAATATTCTCATGCTGAGAAATCTGGTGATGGATTCAGTGTATGCCAAGAACAACAGCTATTGTTTTGAGCTGGTTTTCATCCTTATAACGCAGTGGTTAATTCCTGTAATACCAAAGAAAATAATTCTTGGTATAGGGTTTCACTGTTTCTCTTTTCTGAGAGCTGAAAATTCCCTTCTCTCAGATACATGCACATTTGGCCAGCTCTGTACTTGAGAATCCTTTGGATAGAAAGCATTGTGCACAATTCTCAGCAGGAGAGACTGAAGTTAAACAGAATTTATAGATTGCGATTCTCTTGTGTCTTCATATATGTTCTACATACTCACTGAATTTATTAGAATATATGTTCAACAACTTTATAAACTTAGCTGAAATATGGAACAGCAATTTAATGAACAACTTAATCAACATATAAAATGCATGCAAAATTTCATCCTTTTTGCAAAAATCCCAGATGTTATTTTGTACCAGCCGGAACATTTGAGGAATTTAACTGCCTTTGCAATGATGCTCAGGCACAACCCACTGTTATCGAATGAAGTCCATCTGTGTGCATTAAAAATGATTCATGCTTTCTGGACAAATACATCTGTGTCCCACAGTGGACCATGCAGGCAAGACAAAGACACACCCATGAAGATGAAGGAGCTTTTAAGGGTTGTAGAATTGTACAGATTAGTAGAAAGCAATAAAAAGATGATTTTATTTTGAAGCAAATGAATCATTGTTGAACAGTGAAGACCATTACAAATCTGTTAAATTCTGTATATATCAATCAGACAGTGTGTGACCATGTGACAACCTGAACAGCTAAGTAAAGACAACATCACAAAGCCAAGGAGAGAGTCAAATGACTAAGATAAGACTACGCTCAAGATGGCGCCACCTTGCGGCAGATGTCTTTGTTCACTCCTCTTGTAAAAAGTGCTTTTTGTTTTTGTGTTTGTATTGGTCGTAATTTATATCGTTAGGTACTTTCTTTGCCTTAATACTTGTATACATGGTACATTTATATTTTTTATATGCTTATCTTCTGTGCTATTGCTTTTGGTTTTTGTTTTACATCATATGAAGTAAACAAAAAATGAATTTTACTGTGTAGACACTGTACATATGACAATAAATTGCTTTAATCTTGAATCTAGGACCTTGAAACTAACCTTCATGGTTGAAACAGGAAGTGTTTCGGAAGAAACCCTCATGCAAGCTTGGCAACGCAGCATGTGGGAGATGTTGTGCCAAAACATTCTGTAGTCCAGAGAAACAGATAATGAATTATTTAGCCTCATTACAAAGCATCAACCCCAGTGCAGTCCTACCATACTGACCTAATCACATAATCCTATAATCATGTTGTTGGTGGCATCACAATATGGGAAGGACAGTGTAAAAATATAAGGAGATAAAGATAAAAAGCTCTGAAGGAAAACCTGGTTCAGGCTGCAAAAGCTTAAGACTGAGAAGGATATTTGCCCTTTATCAGTGAAGACCCAAGACCGTGGTGAAAACACTGGAGTGGGTGACCTGGAGCGGCCCAGTCTGAGGTTGAACTCGGATCCCTCTAAGAAACTGTAGAAGGACTTATGATTGTTGTCAACAATACCCATGGCTCCCAATGATTTATCCATGATTAATGATAGACTATCGGATGAGCCAGACATGTTTTGGGCAAAAGAACAGCAGCTGCGAAGGCTACCAAAAATCTTTCAGTCTATTATTGATAAGCTCAGAAAAATTGACTTAATATAACCAATAAGTTTTCAGGTTTAAATGATTGCAAAATAACAGTGAAGTATAAAATACAAATTCATTTTTCCCCAGTTACAAAGATACTCCGGACTTCCCTTGTCAGTAATATGGCCACTGGACATACAGTTGCAGAATTTTGTGCTTGGCAGGATATTACTACACGCTTTTACCCCTTTCAGTTATGTACACCTATGGAGTACCAGGTAGGATACACTTTTGCCTCTAGAAACATTTTAAGAATAAAGTTATATGCTCATAAAAGCCTATTTGCACACTATTGCTCTACTGAGCTGTTATTTTTGCACTGGTGATCTTCCTGTCAGTTTTAACAAATCTGCCCATTTTGACCTTGCTGCAACAGACTGGACATTTTTTGCTTATCACACCAATCTCTATAAACTCTAGACACTAGTACAGGGGTGGCAAACCTGATCCATGGAGAGCTGGTGCAGGTTTTTGGGATGGCCTCTCAATCAGCCAATAACAGTGGGTCCCCAGGGCTGGAGTTGCAAACCACTGCTTTACTACTGGCTGATTGAGAGGTCATCCCAAAAACCCACACTGGCTCTCAATGGATCAGGTTCACTACCCCTGCTGTAGTATGTGAAAATCCTAGGAGGGCAGCCACTTCTGAGGTGCTGGAATTGCCACATCTGGAACCAACAATTACAACACATTCAACATCACTTAGATCAGGCATCTTAGCCATTCTAATTGCATGCCATTTGTATTCAGTTGCAGCCACATGATTTGCCGTTTGGATGAACAGGCCGTTTGCATTAACAAGCAGGTGGCCACCAACTGTATTTGTGGTACAAGTTATTGTGCCAGTTTTAGCAACATAAATATGAACCTTGGTCATTAATGCAGCACCAGCACCTGCTTACCCTTTATCCAGACTTTAATATTAATATTTGGACTATAAATTAGGATTTGACCATTTTGTTCATTTGACTTCCTCTGCCAGCCCCTGACGGATGGGCTCCCCCTTCGAGTCTGATTTCTCCCAAGGTTTCTTCCTACTAGGGTGGTTTTTCTTGCCACTGTTTCGTTTGGCTTGCTCAATGGGGGCTTTGGGCAAGGCTAATGTAAAACACTTTGTTGTAATGTTGCAAAAATGTGCTATACAAATAAAATTTAATTGAATTGAGTTAATGGAACACATGCCACTTGTTGTTGAGCAGCCACTCTGATCTTGAAAGCAAAGATGCCAAGTGGTGTCACATAAGGCAGAGGATTTAAAATAACTTGAAGCTTCTTAAATGGAATGGCAACAGCAGCACCTCTAGAGTGTAAATATATCACACTTCATTCAGCTAAACAGTACTAGATGGGGGATGGTAAAAAACGATCTGCTGAACATGCTTGCTGGCTTCCCCTTTGTACCACACAGTCCCATACGGGCACCATGCTGGGCCCAAAGATGGGGGGGGGGACTACAAAGCATGTCACAATCAGAACCTCATGTAGTCATTTTCTCTGTGGAATTCAGGATGTCTTTCAAAACCACCCCAACTACAAACGAATTTGCCCACAGCTATTAAAAGTGCATTTAAGCATCACTGGGAAATTTGGAAGTCTAAGTTTTGCATAGTTTTATTTTTCGTTGTTACTGCATTTGAACTGCTAAAAACTACTGTACGTTACTGATGGTTTTTGAGTAAAAATATCACCATTCATTCAAGTTTTTACTTATTTGTATCTATTTTCATATTTGCAAGATTTTTTTTATAAACAAGTAATTTTGACATCTGGTTGGGTACTGGTTTACAAACTTCATTGTCACTGCTCCAATACTACTAACACATGTACCTGGGAATTCACTGGAAGCTCAGCCTAGTCGCACTTATGCCTAGTCGAGTCCACGACTGCACCTAGGTTTGTAATGTGGCATTTGCCTCACTTCTTTGTCGCTTGGACAAAGTGTCGGCAAGATAAAAATAAATGTCACATTGCTCTGGAGCTATGGTCAGGGGTGACAATACTAGGTCCCGTGGTGAATGTCATCTCTGATGCAAGGTCCAACAAAGCTTCTATCTAATCCATTCGTAGTTGTGAGTTACTTTTGACAGGGATTAAGGGCCTGCAGGAGATTGCTTGTGAAAACATTCTATAAAACACAAGGAAAGGCCCATGACAGCAAAGGAAACAGAGGCAAAACCAAACAAGTTCAGAGATATTGGTGCAGTGCTTGCATATGATAATAATCATGTCCTTTAGGCTTAACCGGATATAAAAATAAACAAGGCTACAACGCTGGTTTTTCAGCCAAATCTAGGAACTAGGTTCCCTTCAAAACAGGCAAATTCATTATTCTGAGCATAGTCCAAGCCTGCATCTCTGCCCTCACTGGAGAATCTTCTGAGTTGACCATTCGGTCAGTTGGCCCTACTGCAAAAATCAATTACACTTCCGGGCAGCGAGACCGATCCCATCCTGAAAGATTCAAAACACAAGGAGATCCTCTGGAACCTGAAGCGGATCTACCAGCAACCATCCCTGCCTACCTGGCCTTGATGGAGAGCACCTTCGCTCCGCGTGTCACTGGCCACATGAGTGCCAGGCACCATACGAGTTTTACGGGCAAAGCGTAGCTCACCAAGGCACAGAGCTAATAGGGAATAATGAGATGTGCATTTTGGCATGTGCTCAGGAGATTCCTGAATGGTTAAGCCGGTGCCACACTGGATTACACTGAATTAAAAGTGCATGCCCATGACCTTTAAATAAATAAATGAATAAATAAATAAAATAGCTCATATAATTATTAGATTGCTGCTCAATCTGAGATATAGAATATCCACAGGAAATGTAAAGCACAACAGCAGGCAAGACAACTGTGTGTGTAGACATGCTCAGAAACTCTAGAAAGACACAGCATTCGTTCTGTGCTATGAGTTCCTTTCATTAACAACAAAGCGTGCAATCAGCACTTTGCTAGCACCGTGACAACAGAGGCTTGACTTAGCAGGTGTGATAGAACACAACAGCTCAGCATCATTGCACTGCTCCAAGTCAAAATTCAAATGGATTGTGAGCATTATAATGATGGGACTGATAGCTCAGTACAAATGTCAGGAGAGCTGAGAGAAGGTAACATTTTCCACACATTTGAGGCACCACAGAATGACCTGGATGCATTTGCACTGCTGTATTTCTATCACTGCATTTTTGCCATCAAAGCCTCCCTCAGCTTGCCTGGATCATTCATCATCCATTTTGTCAAGCACTGTTTGAGTTGCATACCTCTATTTAATATCCATCATTGGGTGCAGAAGCCGGGAAAATTCATAGCATATATAGCAAAAGAAAGTATCAGTGAGACATTGGAGAATTGCCTTCTGATCTATGTCCAAACAAAAAAAACACAGAGTCAAGTTAGTCATAGCCCTTCATTTACTGAACCCTGAAGTACAGGTAGATACTGCCCTCCAGTGGTACGACGTAGTACTTTTAAAAAAAAAATAAAAATAAAAACACGCTGCTAGTTTTGCAGTGGAACTACATTTTCCCAACTGATGAGAAAGGAGTAAGAGGGCCCGAGTAGTAACTTTAATTTTATACAGGGATAATTTACATTTATTAGACACTGTTAATTACAAAATTTGCAAAATCATTGCATCATTAATACATTGTTGATTTAGGCACAACATTTTGTTTATAAAGCAATCAAAATGCAGTTTCTTACACGTGTAAAACTACGGCTGAAGACATCAAGTGACAATGCAATTGGATGATTTTGCAAAATGGATCCTGCATAGTGACAAACCAAAATGCAGTGAGTGCAACTGGCATGAAAAACTGCATCACATCACAAGAAATGCAGAAGACTTTGTTTTGGAGGTTTTATCTGCTATAAGCTCTTTGGAAAGGTTTCCAGGACCCAGTGCATCCCTCCCTGGGATAGCCAGGTACATGCATAGGAAAGCGTCACATCGACGATACCGGGGACCCGAAGGAACAGACAGGTAGAGTTCGCCAAAAACTGACCGTCTCCGTACACTGATTCTGCAGCAGTTGTGTGAATATAGGCGGAACTGACAGCATACTTTAACACTAACTGTGTTCCTACCAAACCACTGGCAGAACAGTTACTGACATTACATGTACACAGGGCTAATTCAAAGCAAAAGGTACAGAACTCTAGTAACAAGACCAGAAATGTCAACAGACTAAGTGATGACCAGAACCTATAAGTCTCAATCCAATACTTAAATGAACTTAAACAAGCAGTAACACACTATTGAATGGAACTGAACATTTAATGCATGAACAGGCACTGATACCAATAGGACAGACCTTACAGACAAGAAGTGTGTCACATTATAGATTACAGTTTACCTATTAGATGAAAGCTGCCCATGCTGTGAGCACATATATGTTTGTCCGACAGACATAAATTGTTAAAAACAACAAGCCATTCAAAGTCTGTAAAGTAAACAGGGAACGCCCAGCCAGTTATGTTAGCCCTTGGGTTAAGTGACAGATCAAGACTTCACCTGCATCCTCAGCTGCAGATAAAGAGTGTGGTATTACCCACTCCGAGGACAGTTAGGACATTGACCAATAAAAGCGAAGCAGGGTCAAGCAGAAAGGAGCAGGCCCACCTCAAGTGTAACCATTCCAATAGCAATCCAAGGTCAAGAAGCTTAAACCCTGCAGCATTTAATGCAAGCAATGTTATTGTAGGAACAGGAATATGTACATATAGGGCATTAGTTCAATAATGCTAATGCAGCTAAGCTGGATTCTTAGACTGGAGAGCATTAGGACTCGATCCCCACGGTTCATATTGCCACTTCTGCATCAGACCGTCCTGCGGAATTCCTCGCTAGACACTTGATGCAAACCCCTCCACATATCTTCAAACACATGCAGAACATGCCTCATGGTCATCAGTTTACCTTGTATAAACAGCACATTCATATTTTAGACTAACACTGGGGAGGTTCTCCTCTTTGGAAGTTTTTTGCTTTTTTGTAATGACCAGATGAATCATCATGAACCATTTGCTGTATTCTGAGACACCACTAGACGGTGCTCTCTGTTTAAAAAAGGGTTCAACATAAACCAAAAGCACCATCTAGTGGGGTCAGAGTATACAGAAAATGGTTCATAAAGCTTCATTTGCCCATCACTACTTTTTTGTTAATGTTCCAGTTATGATAAGCCTTCTGAATTCACAACTTAAAAACCGACTTAAAATTTATCCTGCACATAACATTCAAAAACAAACCAGAACCCAGAAAAGCCCCTCTTATCTAAACCAAGAAAACATC
Source organism: Hyperopisus bebe (assembly GCA_026777045.1). Taxonomy (NCBI): domain Eukaryota; kingdom Metazoa; phylum Chordata; class Actinopteri; order Osteoglossiformes; family Mormyridae; genus Hyperopisus; species Hyperopisus bebe. The sequence continues at coordinate 1,670,107 of JAODJW010000019.1, forward strand.
CTGCTGGTTGTGCCATCCATCCAACCTCTAGCAAACCCAACCAGAGCACAATCATTATGCGTCTCACTCTACCGACCACACAGAGGTAGGTAACAGCTAAAACAATTTTTCAGAAACCTACAAGCAACACAAGTCCTGCTCATACTCTTCATTTACATCCATGCATTGCCTGGGATGAGATTAATTAAAGCTTTTAAGTCCTTTACATACTCAAGTCCCTTTAGGAGATTTTCTTGCTACAGCAGCATAGCAATGTCACAACTTAGCAAAATATAACACCTTTGTGTGTCTAGAACAACTCCAGTAGAAAACCATTAATCTTTTCAGCATTTTGAATCTTAGAATTAGAGGGTAAGATCAGACAGATGTTCTGTATGGCTCTTAAATACAAAGTCACCACTTCAATGCTCTAACAGGTTTAGCTTAAAGTTAATGGCAGAGAATCTTCTCTACACTTTGTTAAACACCTGAAATAACTTTCATAATCTAAGATTTTTTGTCTGTTGGACTAATGTCAGAGCCCTATAATTCTAAGGGGGAGGTGTCTCCCCACAGGTAGAGGCTAAGAGATCACTGCTGGTGTGAAGGTGAAGCACAATAGACTTCTGGGCCAGCCTCAGTGGGACAGGTCCTGGTCCTGGTTCTGGTCCTCATCTGGGGGCCAGTGGTGCCTGCTCTCCGCAGCTACTGCCAGCATCCGGCGACGCAGCACCACAGGGTCCAGGGAGACAGCATCATCCTCCAGGCCGTCCTCATGTCTTTCCTCTGGGGTCTTACTCAGATACCGCCTGTGGTGAGACAGGGGATTAATCAAGCATGAAGAAGCATCAATCAGTATAGATGCACTCAGTGAAGCAAAACAAGGCATGAACATCAGCAAAGAAAGGAGAAACTGCCAGAGTGCCCTCTGGTGGACGAGAAAAGCAAGAATCAATGGCAGAACATAGGAACATGTAGTGATGGCTAAATTAAGCTTCATGAACCTTTTGCGGTATTTTCTCACCCCACTAGGTAGCCCTCTTGGTTTGCTTTGGGGTAGGTTTTGAGGCCTTTTTGAACAGAGAGCACCATCTAGTGAGTCAGAAAATACAGCAAAGGGTTCCTGAAGCTTAATTTGCTCATCACTAAGTACATGCATCTCAGAGATAATCAACTGAAGGACTCCGGTCCATATTCGAATCAAAACACAATTTAATCTGGACTGCACAATCAATGCCCCCGCCCCCTGGGAAAATGTTTATCGGGGGAAGAGGACCTTGACTTTGTGACACTGATGGAATTTGGAAATAGAGTACCCCTGATGTATCCTAATGGCTGGAGGTAGTGCACTGCAAGCAACCATACAGAAGGTAGGGGGGCGCACAGGCAGAGGGTGGACAGAAGTTGTCTGTAAGTGAACCTCCCAGCGGACGGCCGGGGTGGTGCAGCACCTGCGCGCTTGCTGAAGCAGCTCCTCCTTCCTCTGCAGCAGCATTCTCTGCCTCTCCACTGCCGACTTGGAGAAGCGGCCTCCCCGTGCCTCCGCAGACGGCGCCTCCTCCCTCCCACCTCTGGCCCCTGTCTGCTCCTCTGAGGCTCGGCTTTCCTGGAAAGGGGCGGCCTCGCTGGGCTGAGGGAAAAGCAGAGCAACAGTGCACTCAGGCCACTCAGCGAGTAGGAGTCAGCATTAAACACTGGCGGGAAAATCATTACGCGGAATTTAGATGAACATGCACAGTCTGGTACTTCTGGATATATCACTTCTAGTTTTTCATTATTTTTTTAAATGTACAAAACAAAAAATAAACATTCAATTAAGTAAATGCTTTTCAGGTGATATCAGAATTAAAATGCTATGGTAAAAGCAGTAGGAATTATGGTCCCCAATTTGAACATCTATCAAGCAACCTATTTGTGTTGCATACACGCATGTCCCATGCAGGGTCTCAGGTGTCGGCAACACATCCCAGAGCATATAGCCACACCTATGGACAATTTTCCATTTACAATTCATGTTAGCATGTTTTTGGACAGTGGGGGGAAGCCTGGTGGGGCGGGACATGGAGAACCTAGAGAAAACCCCACAACGACAGAGGCAACCTGCAAACCTCACACACAGAGCCGGGAAGGAGACTCAAATTAAAGCTATTTCCACACTGTCCCCTTGGGGCATGGAGCTACATTAAACTGACCTGTGCGGTAAAGGCCCCTTGGATACGTCCCTCCAGAATGTTGTCAGAGGTGAGCTCTATGGAGCGTGTGAGCTGCAGGTCCTGCAGTACCAGCTGGTAGGGCACCTGGGGAAACATCTCGTGGATCTGATGAGCCTGTAGGGAATGTGACCGAGAAGTTCAGCCTTGAGACGACCACGATGCTCTCAAGCTGAAGCAACATAGCTGGCTCTGAATACTCACCATGGCATTGAGCTGGGAGTTATTGACCCGTGTCGTTCCCAGGATGCTGGTGGTGTGCATAACTTCTACTGAGAAACTAGGCAGCCAGCTGGCAATGCGAGAGCCTACAGGAGGATGCAAATACGTATTCTGTTCTGTTTGCTAGCTGGATGTTAGAGACTGCAAGCAGTACAGCATTAAAAATTACGCTAGCTTGTCAAGGCGGTTATCAACTACAACTGTCTGCCTTACCGTCAAAGTGGAAAAAGTGGTTGTGATGATTGTGGTGTGGGTGAGCATCCGCCCCAGCCACGGTGCCCATGCCATCATTGAGAGGCTCCCTCTGCTGGCCATTCCACATCTGGCCGCCTTCAGTGATGCTCAGTGATATGCGACAGGTGGGACAGGATGTGTCCTGCTCCAACCAGGAACGCAGGCAGGAGCTGTGACAGCACACAGACACGCTGGTGGTCAATTTGCTGGGATTTGGAGAGTGTGTTTATCATAGTGAGGCACTATGCTGATGGCGCTCACTTGTGGAACAGATGGCCGCAGGGCAGCTTGCGTGCCGCCTGCATGGAGTCCCAGCAGATTGCGCAGTCGTCGTCATTGTCTGCCAGCTCTTCTGGGGTGGCCACTGCAAACCTGTGAGCACACCGAGCAAAGCACACATTAGCCACCACGATGCACTGCATGGAGAAAAGCCAAAATGGACACCCCAAAGGAAGGTTCACGTCATGACTAGGCAGTAAAAATAACTGCAGACATCTGTGGTCTCCAACCTGGCCTCCATGCTGTCGATGACACGCAGATAGTTCCTGTGACGCTGGATGCGTCGCTGCACTTCATGGAACAGGTAGCGGAGCTGCATGAAGATCACCAAGCTGGCCATTGACAGCCAAATGTTGCCAAAGAGCTGAGGGGTTTCCGAAGATGAGAAATAACCGTTAGCTTAAAGGCTAACTCAACCGAAGGATACCCACCACATGGATGTCTATACATCCAATCACAGGTCACAAGAGCAACACAGCCATGGTCTTTGAATTATTGTCTACACTCCTTCATGTTACTCATGTCAAGCTGAACATGGCCAATAGAGCCTTGGAATGTCCCAGAAAATGTGCTTGGTAAGGATCTGCCTACCAGCATGTGGATGTGATGAATCAGGTCCAGCAAAAGGAGGGCCAGCTCCATGATGAAGTCAGTGTAGTACACATAGGTACCTTTGCTCTCCCAAGTGCCCACGTGGTTCAGATCCCACAAGTGAATAGTGTACCTGGGTTAGAAAGAAAAGGTCTCCTAATGAAAATGGCAGCAAAAATTTTAAGGGTGTGTGAATTATATATTCTTGAATTTCCCATTTTTGAACATCATAGTTGTGACATAATCACAAGAGATTTCTTAAACTCTCTCACTTCAAGCAGAAAAACCTCCCTTAAAAGACTAACCTTATTATGACATGTCCAGTGCAAATGGTAACCAGCAGACACTACAAAAACAGAACATCATTAACTTTTATGCAACTTGACGGCATATACACAGAGCGTTGAAGTCAATTTTCAAGCAAAAGCCCAAATCTTCCCCCACAGTGAAAATCTACTGACAAATACCAACTACAGAAGTAACAAAGTGGGTAATAAATATTGTCGACACCCTGCTCTGAGAGGAAGCAAATTTGCCACCTCCTACCTCAGCAGCCATGAAGGCCACACTGTGCAGTCCGTGGGGATGCTCCCGCAAGCCACAGAGCACGGCCATTCCACAGCAGGACACCAGGATGGCTACCAACAGGGAGAGCACACGCCCATGGTTGCTCATCGGGGTGGTGGGTGAGAAGGAGAGCTAACAGTAGGGAATGGCAGACACAAGCCAAGGCAGGCAGATGTTAGTTCACAACATAAAGTGTCACGGATGTGTCAAGACTGACAAAAATTCAACCCCAATGTTAATGAGGTCTTATTAATGTGGTAATTTCAGCAGCACCTTCTGTGACCAAATAAAGGCTCAGGGCTATTAATGCCTTATAAACCCAAAGACCAGCAGCAACCCCCTCTTGTGGCCAAACCTACATATTCAAAACGATCCTTGCAGAGCTGGACCATCAAGTGTAGGAAGACGATGACGGCAAACCACAGGCACCATGAAATAACTTCCTCCAGGTTCTGCACATTCAGTACCCCGAAGATGAAGATAAATTTGTAAAAAATAAAGTTCCAGAACTTGTCCTTCAGATGCTGTGGAGAGAGCAAACAGGGTGAGGACTTTATAAAACATGTCAGGCAATTATTTTGTTTGCATATTAGAGCAACTGATATTTTTCAACGTTCAGGAAATATCGCTGGAATTGTCGCTATTTTTATTAAAACAAACATAAGAATAAAATCGTCCCACAAAAATGTCCAGTATAAGCCGCTAGAAAATGCATGGAAGAGTAGTAAAATGTTGTGTACCCCTGAACCTTCAAGAGACGGCGACCAGCTAGCTAATTTGAATTAACACAATTCGTTTGTCCTCACTTGCTTTTCGCTGACTCTGAGAGGTCCAAACACCATGCACTGAATCATCTTGGCGACCAACATGAGCAAACAGCAAGATGTGTTCACGAGCACCTGAAAGAAGTAATAATTACTGAAACTTATGTTTAATACTAAATCTACTATAAGCGAAAGCAGGTTCTGCTTTTATATGTATTTTTTTTACAAGACAGCTACTGGCAATGCAGAGATAAAAGTTTCTCACCCACACTGAAAGGCTATCCCTAGCTAGATACTGCAGCACGTCTGTGGCTTGGGCAGGACCTCGTAATTCATGCTCTTCATCTCCTTCAAGGCTGAGCGGCCGGTCGTCGGCCATCGGACTGTCCACTGCCAGGTCCTTCACAGCGGTGTATGCGCTCAGGATACTCCCGGCGAGCAGCACCACGCTAAGGGCTGTGTATGTCTGCAGACTGGGCCAAGGAAACCTCTCCAAGAACAACAGGGGCATCGCGGCAGAAAACGGACAATGATGTCACTTTTAAAGAAAGTTACCTAGCCCCGATACTATGAGACTGCTGGTGCATAGGGTTCATGTGTCGGTCCTCTCCATACAGGTTTACAGCTGGATGGTGAAGTATAGCTCAAGTTTAACACCCGACTTTAAGATCGCGATTTAAGTCTCTACGTTTTCAATTCAGAAACCTTGAGAAAGCTAAGAAGGGCATGTGTTCCCCAAAAAAGTACCAACTAACAAGTCGGGGGGAGGTGTGAAAAACCCAGAGCTCGGAAGCTAAGGGCAATCGGGGATCTGTTAAAAGTGTATCGCACACACCCCCCTCGCCCTGCCATAGTCCAGCGTCGATGCTGCTTATCTGGTCCAACTCCGCTCCAAACCTCCCTTTAAAAGCAGACACGGCTCCCTGCTCGGCTGTCTTTTTGGGATAAATCCAGCTGTGGCGTTAAACCATGTCAGTCTACTGAGCGCACACAAGACCTACTTTGTTGTTGTTGTACTTTTAGCATTAATATTTATTACTACTGCTTTTTTGCTGTAAGTCGGATCTTCGTTCCTCACCCACCTCTTCCGGTTCTGCATGTCGTCACATGCGCATTTCCGGTATCGATGCTCGGAGTACTTTCTACTTCACTACGCCTGCTGTAGACATATTTTAGTTTTACCATGCGGTTCAATTAATTTTATTTTATAACAGAACAGTCCTGAGGTTCATAGCCAGCATTTTGCCGTATTAGTTGGATATAATAAATTTTATATATTAAATACAGCTGTGTGAGTTGTGTATCAGTTTCTTTCCAGTTGTTTGTTCATGGATACTGAACTTTTTATATAATAAAATTTCAAACACATAAAAATTACTACATTATTAGAAGAAATCGCTGATGGATTAGGTAATTATGAGGTTTTAAGTAGGAGGTATATGGCCAGAAGATGGAGACAACTGTGATCTACCAACTCAGTGGCTTGCCTGATTACAGTGTTGCTGAAGAACAACAAGATGATTTCATAATCAAAAGTGCTGTTTGGTCAGATCACTGTTCCCTGGAGGTGTAGGTTTAAATTCAACTTTCATTATAAATAGTTTAGTTAAAAAAATGGAGATTATTTTTACCTAGAATAAATAGGACTAGATGCTTGTGTTGAAAGTTCCAAGGCTTAATTACTAAACAGTGGTGTTATAACTGATGGTTTTAGAGGACTTGAGGATATTCTTTTCACCTGGAATTAAGCAGATTCAGTTTCACTGGCTCTGTCACTGGATTCGCTGATTATCTACCTTGGCACCTCGTTTCCAATTTCCAATCTCCTCTTAAAAAATCCTTACTTTAGGGCAGGGGTGGGCATTCTTATTCAGAAAGGCTGTTGTGTGTGCGGGTTTTCGCTGCAACTCCCTAATTAGATTACTAGAGGCCTGATTGGCTGAAGAGTCCTGACACCTGGGTTTGAATGCCATAAATGATTCAGCTCAAAAGCTGTGTGGTAATTAGAACAAGGAGTTGAATCAGGTGTGTTAAATGAGAGGAAACCCAAAAATGTGCAGGGCTCTGGCCCTCCATGACTGGAGTTGGGCACCCCTTCCCTAAAGACAGGGATGGGCAATCTTATCCGCAAAGGGCCGCAGTGTATGCAGGTTTTTGCTGCAACTCCCTAATTAGATTACTAATTAAAGGACTGTATTAAGACTAACTTACGGGTAGCCCTGCAACTGGCCACATTGCCCCCGTAGCATAGAATTAAAGAAATATGTTGAATTTCCCCCTGTTACTGTGATGATTTGGGAGGTTGCAATTGTCTGACTTCACTACTCACAATTTGGTGGAGTACCTCAAACTCCACCTAATAGACATACATATGAGGTGATTGAGGTGTGGATTGATTCTGACCGTACGTGAACTAATTATCCTGAAATTCAGATATGATGTCCACATCATCCATGATTCACTCATAATATTATTGTGTCAAGGTTGAACTGTATAACTTGTTTCTCATGAGAAGAGTCAGCATGCTTATCTTGTCCCAAGAATTTTTGTCCTGGGATACTTATTCTGTTCAAAGACACTTGTCTTATTATTTCTGATTTACAAGATGCTAACCTTGTTCAAGGATGCTTACTTTGTTTTTCTGAGGGGTTTTCCTGGGAAGAAAGGGTGGTCCAACATGTGTTCCAACATGTGTTTTATACATTATCGATTAGTGTGTGGGCCGCTTATTTTGTTCTCAGAAGATGTTCTCATGAGAAAGGGGAAGTTGATCAAGGACATCAGTCTAATTATTTTGGATTGAAATCATATCTAGTAATCAGTGTATGTGGGATTCTGATCTTATCTAGAGAAAAAGGGGAACGTGTTGTTCATGGGAACTTGTCTTTGTATTTTTTATTTTAACCGCAAACCACATGCCTGAGGGGAAGGGTGAGCCTGGCCAGCTCGTCCCCTGCCCGCACATAATGCCCAAAAATTAGTATAAAGGAAGGGGGAGATCTTAGTGTTGGTTGGAGCTCAGCTGTGGGACAGAGCATGCATCACCTGGCACTTTCTTGGGACTCACATGTTGATCTCCTACCAGGACTGAAACGGGCTCCCCAGTCTAAGAGTGAAGGTGGGTGATGATGGCACGTCTGAGTGTGAATCGCTTTGCAGTGTCTGTGTACTGATTCAATCATTATTAGGATTAATTATCGTTGTATGAGAATCACAATAACAATAATATTAATTGGTACTTTTTATATATGCATGTTTTATTGTCACTTTTATATATATACATATAATCAGTTGTATTGGCAGTTTGATTATTGTTTCTGATTTATAATACTATTAGATATCACTTGTGATATGGAATTATTTTGCATTACCCTTGATCCAATACTTTCGTATTGATTTTAATGCAAGGTTACTTTGTATTACTTATAATAAAGCATTTTTAGAAGCGAACCCAAGTGTGCTTGTTTGTTCCTTCGAAAGCCCTATATCCCCCTCACATCATCTTAAAACAAGGACTGATTGGCTGAAGAGTCCTCACACCTGGGTTTGAACATCTGACCTAAAGGTTATCCCAAAAACCTGCATACACACCGGCCCTTTGCAGTCAAGATTGCCCACCCCTGCCCTAAAGACCTGCATACACATTGGCTCTTTGCTGAAAAGACTGACCACTGCTGCATTTGAGCAAATCAATTGTCAATGAAGCAGTTTAAGTCATAAAATATTATAAAAATGACTTTGGTTAGTAATATTCAATATTTTTTTATTCAGTATTATGAACAAAATGTATATAATAGCCAACAGTCTGTAAAGGCAAATCAACCACAAAATTACATTAATTCTCCATGAAATGACATTTATTTCCCACTTCTTATTAGCTTTTTATGTTTTATATAATCCTTAGCATTGTACAGGAAAGCACAGGAATCAGAAGTATGAATCACCAACTTCCGTCTCTCAAGATACCTCCCAGATAGCGTCCTTCCTGTTCTCCACACTGCATAGGAGAAGGTATTTCTTGCTTGCACAGCAGTTCTCTCTCTTTACATGTTCTCAGACACAACGAGTGAGACATGAATGGCTCAAGCATATGGCCAGCTGAGCAAATGGAGGACATTCCGGGTGAAACCGTGGCAGCCTGTGTTATCCTGGCTTTGTCTTTCATAGTGGGAATGCCAGGGAACTTGATGGTGATCTGGACAATTTTGTGGCACGTCAAAAAGCGCTCGCACACTGTTGTTCTTATCCTCCATCTGGCTGTTGCTGACCTGCTGGTGCTCATCACGCTGCCCCTGTGGATCTACTCACTCGTGCGCTCATGGGTCTTTGGCGAAGTGCTATGTAAAGCCATGGTGTACATCATTAACTCTTGCATGTACAGCAGTGTGTTCTTCATCACGGTCATGAGCATCGAGCGCTTTATTGCCGTCCGTTATCCATTCACCTCCATCAACTGGAAGAAGAAAAAATTGCTGAATAAATTACTGCTTGTCCTATGGACTCTGGCTTTCATCTTCAGCATTCCTGTAATTCCCACACAAGTTCTGGAAAAAGAGAAAGACAAGGAGCAATGTCTGTTAAGGGAATACTCTTCAACCAGCGAAGAGGTGGTGTTTCTGCTTCTTGAAACCATGGTGGGCTTCGTGGTTCCATTCGTCATCCTTGTCGTCTGTTATGGCTGCTTATGGAAGCGAATTACGCAAATGACCTTCAAATTTAAGCAGAACAGCATGGTTTTAATAATCAGTGTCGTGATTGTTTTTGCCCTGTGCTGGATTCCTCATCACATGTGTAACATTCTATCTCTGATGGCTATCATACTGGAGAGCTGGCATGCTGACATGGCAGACGGCGTGGAATCTGTAAGGGCCAACATGGCCTTTGTCACCGGGGCTTTGGTCTTCATCAGCAGCACAGTGAACCCGCTGCTGTATGTGTTTGCCGCACGCTCGTTTCGAAGCTCGCTCAGGGACACTGGCGTGCGAAAGCTCTTCCGTCACATCTCCAGCTCAGCCACAGGTGAGGGAACAAAGGAGTTATCTTTCATATCCAAAAGGCAAGCTTCCCCATGTGAACCCAGCACTAACTGCCGTACTGAGTCAGAAATTCTTCTAGATGTTCCTTAGAATGTATGTCAATCCTAGTCAGCCTTTTGGAATTTATTTGATATTTTGTCCATATTTTTGTATAATTACAGAATATTGTGTTCTTGTTTTTTGGTTTCTGTATTTCAGTATTATATGTCTCAATAAGAAAAAATCTGTATGTTTCATTATACATTATAAACAATATTTTATTGGTGTAGATGAATTGAATAATATTTTAATAGTGTATTGACTGGTACCAAGAAACAGTAAGAATGGCAGGTGCACTATACTCGGGCTTATTGTTGAAGAATTTTGTTGCCAAAACCCACTTAGTGATAGATTTCATATGTTCTTTTGACATTTGTGATGAATGAACGATTTTTTTATTCAACCTTTGACTGATTTGCCTGCTTTTATATTTAAATAGTGTTTTAATTGCTTAATTATAGGAATAATCCTCTCGTACAGAACATGTATGGTAATACATTTGAGTTACATGTTTATTTTTAATTTATGTAATTAATTAATGTAATCTAATTTACATTACCTTTTCTCTCACAGTTCAACTGTCTTTAAAATTCAGTGTTGATGTAAGATACCATGCGATTGCAAACCTCATTGTAAATGCAAATCGTGTATATAGTTAAGAAGTTACTAGTTTCTACTTCCTTTTTGGAAATTGCAACATAAAAAAACTGTTTTGTAATGTGTTTAAAGTTCATGTCTGCACCACATTGCAAAATGGTCCCACAACAGTTTTTCGTTACCAAGGAGATTTGTTTTTCATTAAACAATGTGGTTTTATCAAATGTGGTTTTGTTTTTTCCCCACATTTTAATAGATTTTCTTGTCTCCCGTTTTCTGCTGCATTATATTTAAACTATTTTTGGCCCCAGACACCCCATACAGCCCTAACCTGGATAAGCAGTTGTTAGATGAATGGATGGGACTATTTGATATTTTTTCAGTGTATTCTGGTTTACTTTTACATTTACTGTCCTTGTATGCTCTTCAGTTTTACTGTAATGAAGGCTTTCATTTGACATGGACTATCTACTTTCATTTCTCTGATTTCTCGGGCATATGCTTAGAAGACGACAACAAGTTGATACTTTTGAGTGTCGAGTTTCACTTCTGCTACTGTGCTAATTGTGACTCACAAGTAACATGTTTATACTTTAGGGCAGGGGTGCCCAACTCCAGTCCTGGGGGGCCGGAGCCCTGTGTAGCTTAGTTCCACCGTAAATGATTCAGCTCAAGAGCTGTGTGGTAATTAGCACAAGGAGTTGAATCAGGTGTGTTGAATGAGGGGAAACCCAAAAATGTGCAGGGCTCTGGCCCTCCATGACTGGAGTTGGGCACCTCTGCTTTAGGGAGTTACTTCAACACTATATATTCCCCTCTGACCAAAATTCTCACTGCAAATATCTAGTCAGCCAATCCTATGTCAGCAGCACAATGTATAAAATCATGCAGCTACAGATCAGGAGCTTTAGTTAATGTTCACATCAAATGCCAGAATGGGGAAGAAAGGTGATTTAACGTGACTTTGAATATGGCATGGTTGCAGATGCCAAATTGGGTTGTATGAGTATTTCAGAAACTGCTGATCTACTGGGATTGTCACACAAAACCATCTCTAGGGTTTACAGAGAATGGACTGAAAAGGAGTCCATTCAGCGGTGGTTCTCTGGTTTTCTGTTATGTCTGCACTGTGTCCTGTTAACTGCAGTAATCTCTGTGTTGACTGTTTGCATTCAACCACAACCAATTGCAGTATGTTCACATACTGGCAATAAAGTGTTCTGAACATCTGAAAATGTCCTGTTGATGGCAGATGTCAGAGAAGAATGGCCAGACTGGATCAAGCTGACAGAAAAGCAAAAGTAACTCAAATAACCAAAGGCAGAAGAGCATCTCTGAAAGCACAACCTGTCAAAATTTGAAGCAGATGGGCTACTGCAGCAGAAGACCACATCAGGTGCTCCTCCTGTCAGCTAAGAACAGGGAACTGAGGCCACAGTGGGCACAGGCTCACCAAAATTGGACAATGGAAGATTGGAAAAATGTTGCCTGGTCAGATGAGATCAACAATTCAGGCTGCTGCTGGTGGTGTAATGGTGTGGAGGATATTTTATTGCCACATTTTGGACCCATTAGTACCAACTGAGCATAGTTACCACAAAACTGAAGCAACTGTGCGATGCCATCAGGTCAGCATGGACCAAAGTTTCTGAGGAATGTTTCAAGCAGCATTCTAATTCTATTTTACGAAGGATTAAAGCAGTACTGAAGAAAAAAAAAACAGATCCAACCTGGTATTAGCAAGGTTTATGCAATAAAGTAGTCAGTGAGCATATGTACACAATCACGTACTACAGGTACCTTTACAGATCCCAATAAGCTTAACTGTATTTTTGGACTGTGGGATGAAACCAGAATAGGCACATAATACCAGGAGAACATGCAAACTCCACACACACAAAGCGGAGGTGGGATTCAAGCCACAATGTCATCACACACCTGCTCATTAGAGTCATGTGGAAATATGTGATTTAACTGTAACAGTTCAACCAGTGGTGCAAAGCTTCTTATAGTGGGGATCTGGCCTTGTTTTTTAAAAAAAAAAAGAAAAACAGCTGACTGTGGCAAGAAGGCCTGGAGAATACAGAACTAGTCTGGGTTTCATTTGGTTACTCTCCCTCAAAGCAGCCTTGACTACTGAATGGATGCCTAATGCCTGCGGGTGGAATTGAGCAACTGCACTGAGAACCACAGCTGCTGCTTCAAAAACATCAACTTCATCAAGCATGTAGCGTGAGAAGAAAGACTCTAGGTATTTGAAGGCCTATATGAGGCAAGGAAAATTTGCCATGTGCCATAACATTGTTCAGTATTGTCATGATGATATGACTTGTGATTAATAAATATCTTTGTGTGCATACTAACTATACAGTTCCTATGACTTTCTGCTTTAATACTTTAATTACACTGCTACACTGAGCTGAATATATATTAAGAAGCTAAGTAAATATGTAGATTAGACCATAATAATATGACGTAACATGACAGTTGTTCTATGCCATCAAGCTAAATGTAAACATTATAAAAAAAATCCATAAATGTGTTTTATTGATATTTACATGTGCTGTAGAGGTAAGGGTGACCTTGAAAGTTACAAATGCATCATAAGAACTGCATCATCATCCAACCTGCTGATCGACATGTTACAGGAAGAAGGAATTTGTATAGTGGAAGAAGTTCCATTACAGATCCAACTGATAGGTCAAATGTTCACACACTAAGTGTAAATGCATGGGGTATATAAATTATTTTTCTTATTGATCGTGTTTCAGAAAGTTTTTTATGATTTTATTGTATATATTCAAATTGCGATGACAATGAAAATACAGTTTAATCGGTCAGCAAAAGGTATGCGACACAGATACTCCACACAAGTGAAAAAATAATAATATCCAGTGCATAAAGGAGCACGCTGTTGTCCTGTGTCATGGATAAGAGTGATTGCTTAGAGGTTCCTAGTACCAAGAAAACAACTCTTTCTCCATCAGCGATCTTTCTGTGTTCTAACTCTAAAATTCCAAATATTTCCCAGATTTTCTTGAAAGTGTCAAATTTAAAATGATGTGAGTAGATGATCTGGCAGTTAGCAGCATTAAGAAATGTAAAGATACTCTTGAATGGCGTCAGATTGTTAAAAGCCACAGTCATGAGTCAGAGTTGTGGGGTCTGTGTGTTAGAAGGAGGGAGGGGATTTTAAATTTGTACACATGCTATCCTGGATAACTGGAACAGCTGGGTCAAGAAGAAAGTTAATCACATACCAAAAATCCATCAACACTTTTTCAAAGTTACACCCCCAAGTTGCAAACAAAACAATGCATTATGTCTGTGATTGTTATGACAAGAAAACTTAGGTAGTATTAAGATAATTCAGATTCATTCATTCATTCATTCAGAATACTTTATTGATCCCTGAGAAAATTATGTAATTATGTTATATACTTAGAATACAGTACAAGATAATGTAGCTAATAAAATATACTACTTTATTTAGTATAGAACATTTACAAGCAAATTCATGACAGTGATTTACTTTAGAAAGCTCGGAAAGCAGAAGAGTAGAAGTGCAAAACAGAATAGCCCTAGTGAAATTATATAGCAACACAATAAAAAGCTGAGACAAGATATATGGAGCTATTGTTTGGGCCACTGGGATATCATAGACGATATTAGGGCAACAGCTCTGACTCGCTGGTCCACAAACAACTTAGGATCCATTATTATCCAAGGCTAATTGTTCACCCGTATACCTTTACTAGGTGTTACAATAAGGCCATTTTCTGCATCGTTCATAGAGAACCTTCACTTCATAACGAGTATACAGTATATTCTTGTAAATTATAACAAGGTCTTTCATTGACATGTTCCCAATAACCCAGAAGCCACCATGTTCAATCTAAACTACCCTGAAGCAACTAACATAATTTCTATGAGTATTGTGTCACTGCAGCAGGAGGAAATCTGGGTAATGCAATTCCTTAAAATGACACTGCCTCCATGAGCAAATTATAATTTGCTGATTTGCAAATGAAGATTACGCTGGAAGAAAGGCAGGGGGTCTTCGGAGTCAAAGTCAACTTCAAACATTGGCTTTCTACTAAGAACAAGGACAGCAACAAGTATTGCCAGTATGGCTGTCAGACCCCATATGTGGAATGTCTTTTTGGAGTCAAAGTCTTGGTACATGAAACTATGAAGTTTCCCAGTGATGCCAGGTAAGTTATAGGAGGAGTGGTTTGTCTGGCTCAGGAAGAAACTTAGTGGCACCGAGAACACATGGCTTACTTCCTCTGGGTTCAGATGAGCTTGAAATGTGTCCTTTATGAAGGCCACCACTGGAGTCACGAAGAGGCCGCTCTTAGGGTGAGAAAGAAAATGATGGAATGGGCTTAATTTGACATCATCAGTTTATCTCCAGTAACTAAAAGAAAATAGCCATTTCCTTCCTTGGCTCATACAATCATACAAATAGAGTTACATTGGTGATATTTGATATTGCAGAATTCACTATGAAAAATACAGCTTTGGGATTAGTTGTCTGTAAAAAATTGGAAAAAAAAATTACCTTACTTAATACTGGGAAAAGCCTGCCAACCACTTCCACCTGATCGGTAGAAAGACCAATCTCTTCCTCAGCCTCTCTGAGAGCAGTGTCTATCTCATCACGATCTCTTGAGTCATGTTTCCCGCCCGGAAAGCACACTTCACCTGCACTATGTTTCAGCTCAAAAGTAAAATAAAGCACAGCAGATGTCTAAATCGGAATCCCTTGCCGTCGTTTATTTCAAATGACTGGAAATCATTAATTCAACGTCAACCATGTTCCATATATTCTTTCATATTGTGAAAAACATCCATAAAATGGTCTATTTGAACATCCTTGTTCAAACATTTGTTGGCATTGTCTCCAAACTGTGTCTTATTTAGATCAAATCCAGTTGATCAAAAGTATCTTACTCACGTTTAATGACCGAAGGGTCATTAAAATGTGGAGTTCCCCTTTCTTCATGAATAATGGAATCAATACAGATGCCTTTTGGTGTGGCGGCAGCTGAGATAATGTACTTTCACACTCAAATGGTTTCAGACAGGTTTTAAGCTTTCCTCTAGTGTCCATTCTGGGAAAAAAACGACTAAATGAATTTCCATGTGGATATCGTAGATGGCCACAACAAGGTTTGATTTATCTTGAATGATTACTCTGTTACACCTGATTAAATCAATTGTATTTTTTGCTTTCAGGTAGCCTCAAAGCAGTACACAACACCATAAAGAGACATACAATAATTTACTAAATAAATTTAAAAACGTAAATAAAATTAAGCAATGTGGAATGCTAAAAGATGACGACGAATATTGTAGCTGCGCACTAACCGCTTATTTTTATACCTTGCTTCAATGTGTTTACACACAGCGAATCCCGAATATGCTAGTCTTCTTTTCGTCCAAAACAAAAAAGTAAATGACTCGTCAACAAAAAGCTGCAATACGTAAAAGCATTATATGCAGTAACCAGTAACTGTCATATAGTTCAAATGCACTGTGACCCTTCTGTGACAGCTTCCCAGGATAATCGTTTATTAACTGGACTACAGGGCCAACAGGAAATGCCGTGAACACGACAGAACGGATATGACTATAATAAAAAGCGACAAACTCTCCTGTCAGGTGGTGGGGAGAGGGCGTGTGACTTGTGGCTGCCCGATCTGCGTACGCATGCGCGACACCAGCTACCTAGCGTGGCAGTGAAGTTGTAGATGCAGCTGGAGAAGTGCGCGCTCAGACTTTTTTTTCCAAAATCTTACAAACTGTCTCTTAGATAGAAAATTGGTCGGTGATCTCTCACGTAGGGACATGGCGAACTTTGCCGTGTATCCCCAAACTATACAATCAAAGGTATGTTCATTTATATCTGCTTGTTTCACACGGTGCGAAATCGAGTTAGGTGCCGGTATATGTGTTATTATTGAATCTGTATAGTTTTCTTGCATAGAAGTTCCTGCATAGAAGTACTGGTGTTTGTGCAGCCGTGTCAAATTCGCATCTATCCATCCAAAATTTAGGTTATTTTAATTTTTAATACTGTTGAAAACGTCTTTTGCCATCTTGATGACTTTGGAGTTAACTGTGTTGACTAATGAATTGCCACGCAATTCTTTATGTCGATTAACTTTTATTATTATTTATTTTAACCCTGCATAAGTCTCTGCATCTCAGGACAACCAAATCTTGATGAAATGCAGTGAATAATTATTTAAAGCAAGCCCACATTCTGTTTTGCTATGCATGTTTATATGTTATGTGCGTTAAAGTTTTTTTTCTATTAAAGTATCTGAGCTTAACATGGATAAAGGATACATATCAATTTACTATAAATACAGATGTAGGATATTCTATCCCTATGGTATCCATGTCAAAAAAGTTAATTCAAAGCTTATGAATCGACAGATGTTGTAAAATAAATTTAATGCAGTTTCACCAAAATTCCTTTTTATGTCAATGATGATATTTATGACAAATGATAGCCACAGGCAGAAACTACTCCAGTGGAAACACCGACACGCATAAGTGCCTAATTTTGACCACATCTTTCTCATTCATGATTAGCCCTACAGATCTGAAAGGTTCCCATATAAATGTATCTTGTACTATATTTGCTTTTAATGGCATATTAGTTCTTTTATTGAAATACAATGACAACCTTACATGATTTTAGTACAACAGTGTTTCATAATGTATTTTTGTT
>JAODJW010000019.1:1687469-1708894 GCA_026777045.1 Hyperopisus bebe
GCCAGCAAGCCAGGAACGCGAGATTCGACCATTTTGATTGGCTAATAGGTTTGTCACTCAAATGTCAGAGGCGGGGGGAAAAAACCTCAGACTCCTGAGGTTAGGTTATTGCGGGAGTTAAAACCTCAATATCGATGCGATAAAGGTTAATCGTGCAGCCCTATTTGTAAGTGTTTTTTTTTTCTCTTTCTCAAGAGAATTTTTACTTTACACTATTTGCGATAAATAATTTATATGTAAAACAAGTACTGACTACCCTCAGTGTTTTTGCTCTTCACATATTCTTCACTTTCCACAATAAATGAGTTGTACACAAAATAAATAAAATAAATTGATCTTGAACTTACCAAGCATTTCCAGTATTTCTTCTCTTATTGTTTCATTCCTTACATTGCATCTGAGCTATATATAATGCACCATTTCAGGTTGACACAATGATAATTTTGTTTTGCTTACACTATGAAGATCTTAATAACTTCTCAGAACATAATAAGCACATTTAGGGAGGGCCACAGTTCCCTGCAGCTTAAATACAGCAAAGAAAATGTGAGAGGAACCAAGATTCTAAGAAGCAGTCCTGACAGAGTGAGTCTTTTAAGCATCGACACTCTGTGTAAGACAAAAAAATATATGGGAAATGTATTTTTATTTAAATATACACAGCATACAAAACACTATGGACACTATTTAAATATTGAAGACACAGTCCACAAAAGGATCAGCATCCACTTTTCAGTCTGTTTATTGGGAATATTGCAGTTGAACTTATTTTAGGTTTATCTGATTCATTTATGTATATTCCAACAACTAACTGTTATTAGTGGCATTCAATATGTATGCAGCCATTTGAACATTTTCTGAGCAGAAATTGTAGCATACACTTGCTTAGAATAAGACATTCCATTGCATTCCATTTTTCTACAAATGCATTAGTGTCTGCGCTTGTTTTAGTTGTGAGTAAAGCAATGATTACTAATTATGATGATCTGTCAAATATGCAACGTTATTTTGTAATGTCAAAGCATAATCAGGCAGGCGTTTACGGAAGTCGGTGCATTGCGCAGCATTCACGGAAGTCAGTGCATTGCGCTTGCGCTCGCCTATCGGCGTACACGGAAAACCAGTGTGCGCATGTGTTCGCAGATCGGGCAGCCATAGAGGGCACTTGGAGACTTATTCTTGACTTGATTCTAATATTATTTCTTGCGGAAGATAAACCTGAAATTTCAATTTATGGATTAAACATTTCAACAAATTTTGCAAAACAAAACATAGTGTTAAAGCATATTAATGGTACCTTATACTGTTGACTGTTGTGCAATAACAATCTTTGTGTGGCGTAAAAGCTTCCACGCTGCTTTTCTTCAGAAAAGTAGCAGTAGCTGTATGTTTTGTCCATTGAAGTAAAATGTGTAGTTTTTCAAAAAAAATGGCAAAACATAAGAAATTCACAAACGAGAGGAGGCCATTTGGCCCATCAAGCTCGTTTGGGGAGAACGTAACTAATAGCTCAGAGTTTTTAAAATCTTATCTAGCTCTGATTTAAAGGAACCCAGGGTTTTAGCTTGCACTACATGAACAGGAAGACTATTTGATCCATACTCTACACGCTGTGTAAATAAGTGTTTTCTCCAGTTTAGTTTAAAATGTTCTCCAGCTAATTTCCACCTATGGCCACGGGTTCTAGTATTTAAACTAATATTAAATTAGTCATTGGCTGAACAGCATCGAGACCTGTTAGAATATTATATACCTGGAACATGTTCTCCCCTTAACCTCCTTTGCACGAGGATGAACAGATTCAGCTCAGCTAACCTCTCCTCATGAGACATTCCTTTAAGACCAGGAATCATTCTTGTAGCCCTACGTTGAACCTTTTCCAAGGCAATGTCCTTTTTAAGGTATGGTGACCAAACCTGCACACAATATTCGAGGTGGGATCTTACCAAAGAATTGTGTAATCGTGGAATCACCTCTCTTAACTTGAACTCCACACACCTAGAGATATAACCCAACATTCTGTTAGCCTTTTTAATTGTTTCCCCACACTGGCAAGAGTGGGTCATGGAAGCATCAAGATACACAACAAGGTCTTTCTGATAATCAGCTACTTTTATTTCAGTGGAACCCATAAAATATCTGTACTTTATATTTCTGTTACCTTGCATGTATTACCTTACATTTATCTACATTAAATTTCATGTCCCACGTATCAGCCCAGTCGCTAATTAAATCAAGATCCCGTTGTAGCCTCTGTGCTGCTAGATCAATATCTTCAACAACACCCACCTTGGTGTCGTATGCAAATTTAACCAGTTTACTATATGTAAATGGACTGCATTTATATAGCGCTTTTCTACTCTACTACATCTACATTCACCCATCCACACACCGGTGGCGAAGGCTGCCATGCAAGGCACCAACCTGCACACTGGGAGCAGTTTGGAGTTCAGTGTCTTGCTCAAAGACACTTTGATGGGGACAGGAGGAACCTAGCCTTGAACCTGCAACCGAACGATAGCACTACCTCCTGCGCCACCATTTTCCCCAGTGTCAGTATCATTAATGTAAAGAAGGAACAGTAGTGGTCCTAAAATTGAAGCCTGCGGTACCCCACTATGAACACAAGCCCACTGCGACATTGTGCCTCTAATAACTACCTACTGCTTCCTGTCTGTTAAACAGTTTTTGATCCAAGCTGCTACATTTCCTAAAATCCCTGCAGCTTTGAACTTAAGCAAGAGCCATTTGTGGGGAACAACGTCAAAGGCCTTCTGGAAATCTAAGTAGATCACGTCATAGTCCTTTTTGTGATCAGTTTCTCAATTTCCCAGTCTCTTCCAGCTCTAAAGCCAGAAGCACCTGAAAGCGGTTAGATAACATCACTTCAGGTGATGCTGCCTCTGCCGCTACATTTTTGTGGTACAGTTATAAATGGAATATTTGATGGTTGGTATCTGGGTCTGATTCTTGCTGAACCACATTAGCCACATGTGATAAGGTGTTATATTACTGGTTACTCTCAAATCAATATAAACTCAATGACCATAGGGATGGCACTCCTCTAGAATTTTCTGTTTTTATGCTTTGCAGTGGCATGTTCGATATTGTAATTGTAATGGTTTTTTTTTACTACAATGTAGCTTTGTCTAAGTTTTTTTTCTTACCAGTTTAAAAATAGTTTTTCTTTTTATTCCATCCTGATTGTAGCTTCATTCCAGAGTAGGGATTCTTAATAAGGAAAATTAGGTGCTCAGTTACAGCCATTTTCTAGAAAGACTGGCCTGTGTTTTCAATGGTGAGGTAGAACATACCATAGCAGCTCCTTTTAATTTTAATGCTGTTATCTTCAAGTGCAATAGGTGAAACGTGCAATATCTTGGGGTATGACTGCTTTATCGTGCTGGTCACTAATTTGTCTATTGGTTTGATGTTGTGACACTGGAGAGGATGTGCCTTTCATTGCTATGGAAACAACAACAATAAAGCATCAATCTGAATCTTTCTGAGATGACATGAGTGCCATGCAGTAAGGAGGAACTACAACATGATAATCAGAACTCCTTTGAAAAAAACAACTGCACAAGTAATGACACAAAGAGATTTTAACGTATTTTATTGAAAAAAAAAACATATTTGTTGACAATAGGATGGAGACATGGTAGCCAGACCTTGTATAGAAATTATATAAAATGTATAACCCTATGTATATTCCTGGCTGAAAGCAACGAACACGCTGCTCCTGTTTGTGTATTGAATATTAAATGCAGACAAAACCAAACCTGGGTCATATTAAATCTTTATATTGAACTGGTCTGCAAGAACTTTGTAGGTGTCACCTTGTGAATTGTGGCACATTCATACACATTATGTAAGCACAGACCTGTTTGTGAAGGAGAGCTTTTCATATGCAACTGGGCACACAAGTAGGTAACAAAAACACTGGTTCTGGGTCACTTTGATTTCCTGCCACATTCCATGAATGAGACGTAAACCGGTCACCATGCGTAAATGAATGTCCCGCAAATGGCCACTGCCTCTTTCCGGAGTGCCCCATGCCCTACAATTTCTAACTTATCAGTAAACGCACTGTGATTAGACAACTGAATGTTGAAATGAGAGAAATAAACTGATACCATTTACAAAAGTCAGCCAGCTTACGGTGTTATCCCACCTCATTGCAAGATCCATCCCCAAATATCTCTAACCATTTTTAATGGTAAAAGGGTAAGTATTTATTTAAAAAAGTGGAGGGAAAAACACAGCACAAAACAACTTTATTCTCATCCCTCTTTTTGACCCAAAACATAAGGATTCCTCTTCATGTAGGGCCACTCAAGTTGACCATACTTATATACATTATCACACATAAGAGTTTTTTTGGGTAACTAAAAAAAACTCCACTGGTCACCAATGCAATCATGTCAATCACTGGCAGCATTTGTAGTTCATTTCTTCTCCTTCTTTTCATCTTTCTTGGCTGAAGCATCTCCCTTTTCTTTTTCTTTGTCGTCCTTCTTTTCCTCTTTCTTCTCTTTCTTGCCATCCTCCTTTTCTTGGCCCTCTTTTTTCTCTGCATCACGGTTGGCTATCTTGTTGTTGATAAGGTTGTGCAGGGCCACGACAGAGCGAATGAGTGACGCCAGGTACACTACTAGCATCTGGTCATTGGTCTTAAGGTAGAAGGCCTTGACAAACTCCTGCAGGTTGACATCAGGCAGAAGATTGAAGACATCTTGCAGCTGATAAATTATTTGGTGGTTGATGGGTAGCTTGCCAGTGGCCACCTTCTCCAGGTAACTCTTGATATCTAGTAGCTTAGAGTTGAGCCCCTTGAGCCCATGAACCTGGTTTGTAATGCGCTGGGAAAGGGTACCTACAGTTGTGTCCTTGATGTCTCTGTTGAGAGGCAAACAAGCATGTCATATAAATATACAAATACCAAAAGGTACTGATGGAATACTTGCATAGTACCAGTTAATCTAAAAAAATTATAAATGCAAAAATGGAAGATGGAAGGATTTGCTCTCAACCACATTCCACACCAGTACTCATACAAAAAAGGAAGCACAATTCTAAAATGATCCACCTACTTACACACACATGGTCGGGGCAAATATATCAGAGGTGAAGCTGTTACCTGAGCAGATGTTCCACCCCCACTTCCTCAGCTTCCTCAGCACCAATCTCACTGGTCACATGTTCAAACGTCTTAGAGGTTGGAGTCCCATCCTGCAGGAACCACACCAGTTTTCTGTAATTTCACTAGCTCAGAGAACATGCTCTTTCTTGAACAATGTTATAATACATGGAACAAAAGTACTCCTCATGTGGAAACTGGCTAGTTTTCTGATGCACCATCTTTTTCTCCACGAGTCATGCAGATACATGGGCGAAAGCGAGTTTTTGAAAAGACCAGAGTCAGCCAGTATCCCCGGCTCAGCTGTGACTAAGGACCTTGCTAGTCACAGATTTTTACTCACAACTTTCCAGACATCAACACAGATCCCTAACACACTGAGCTACACACCACCCTGTAAAATCTGTTTTGATCATGCAATGTTAAACTCTATTCAACAAAATAAGCCTTACATCATGTACTTCCTCCACACAGATGTAGGATTCGGTAGGTAAGCCGAGGTCCTTTGGCTTCACATCAATAATGACTAAAACCTGCAAGATAATGTAAAAATGAGTCTCTTAGTGTCGTGTGTCATATCAAACACAGATTAAATGAACTGCAGAGATTAAATATTCACTACAAGTTTAAAACAATGACTAGTAATGTGCAGTAATCTTAAGTTCTGGTTTACATATAGGCATTAATATTTATACTATCCATACATACAGCAGAATAACAGAATTATAAATGCTTATGTTTGCTTACAGAATTGGAGCAGTATTGTTTCATGAGTTCATTGATGGCGATGTCATTCTTGTGCAGTTTGGGGCCAGTATGATACCAGCCAACTATCCTTTCTCTTGCTAAGACAAAAAAAGTATTGAAAGTTTCAGATTAAAAAAAACTCCTTGAGTTTGAATAAACGTTTTAATTATTCCAAAACATAAAACTGGCCTTACCATTGACTTTCTTGAACATGCCATACATATTCTCCAAGTAGTCATGGTCCAAGAACCACACAGAATCATCTTTGTCATCCTCGTCAAACGGCACTGTCAGATATGCATCAGATTGAGAATGCATTAAGTAATGGTTAGAAATGGCGTCAAACTCCTCACAATCCCCCAAAGGTCTACCCAACTGCACCCGGAAAGATTATTGATTTTAATAAAACTGAGCAAGCAAATCATACATATCAGCGATGAATTCATTCAAAGTAACTTTAACGCGAAACCGTTTAATAATGAGAATAAGCGTTCGTTTTACACAACCCTGGACAGATGTTTTGTGTAAGGACATGCACAAATGAAGCGCGACGAAAACGAGCAGCAAAACACTCACCCGCAAAACTATTGGATACATCAAGGATCTTCTTCTGCCAAGAGCCCAGCAGTACCCCCACAACTCGCTTCTGGTTGCCAACCTTTCCAATTCTAAACAAACGTTACCCACAGTATGTGATTAAGACACCACAACCATTTTAAGAGTTCAAGTTAAACTTCATACGAGCTTCTGTTTGAATTGTGATCGCAAATTGTTGCCGAATAGCTATAACAGGATATTTAGTTAATGAGTCCTAATAGGCTATCTAATTACCCCCAAGTTCTCGTTCTGGATTTTCAGTCACATCAAGACACTGCCGCTGCACAGTTGTTTAAATTCATAACTACGAATATAAATATGTCGTTTTAGTATTACCTGCTTTGTATCCACCCAACGACATCGTAAAACACATTACATAACAAGTTATTTCAAATAAGAGAACTGTGCATGACATCTATTAGTAAAATGTAATTGTCAGTTTCAGTTTAGTTTGATTGGTTTGCTCGATCTTGAGCCGTTCGCTGATCATGTGCAAAACACGAATGAAAATGCCCAGGCCTACAATATAACAATGAGTCCACAGATTTTGATTAATTAATACTATCAATGAATAATCCCAGAAAGTTACCTGTTAAAGTGATCCACCACACTAAGCAGCACCAATGGGTGGACAACAACTTTTTCGACAGCTAATTCTGGCATTTTTTGTAATTAAATATAATCGCGACAATAGACTTGCAAAGACAGGGTCCAGTGTAGCGCACTGTCACTCCTCCACTATCCCACAATGCACCAGGAGACCGGTAAGGGATCACGTGCTCTAACAGGACCAATAATCATGCTGCATGTTCACACGTAAAGATGTGAACTGAAATAGATAATTGGTATACTGCATTTTCTGCAGGGTCTTATGTACGGAAGTGTTTATGTAGCTTGCATTTTTTCTTAGTTTAATATTTATATAAAACAACATTTTATGCAAAGGAAGTATATCTGGATAATGCTTATATTTTTGAATGTACTCTTCTTAGTCCGGCATGATACTAATGCACGAATGTTAAATTACGTGCACTTGTTCACTTCATTGTTGTTTCCGAGGCGTGAAAGACATTCAAAGAACACAAAGAAATCCCATTTATGTATTGATAGCTATACTTCAACAATGGAATACATCTCAGCTGTTGGCTAATTTGCTCTCTCATTTTTAGTCGTGGAAATTCCTCCTGAAGCAGGGAGTGTCTGCATATAAAACGGGCGGCCGTTTTCTGCTTCATTACTCACTCTTGCCTATTTTGTTTCCATGGCTATTCTCTGCCACAGCCAAACTGTCTGAACTAATCTGAGACAAACTGTAATTGGCATGCATCACTTGACATATCATAATCTCCTTTCAGTCTCAGAAGCTTTGAGAAACTATTGTTTTTATGTTTTGTTTGCACGGAATGGTATTAAATAAATAAATTGTGTTTAATATAGCTACTAGTGTAAAATGTAATTTATAACATCTAGTTCTAAACAGTTGTGATAGTAAAAGACACACTGTAACGTTTTGAAAAAAGAAAGAATCCTCAATTTTCACTGCTTAAATACTCCTAGCCACTACTGGCAAAAATCACCTTCCAAAGTTTTCTTCATGCCCATACTGAAATTTTCACTCATCTTACACCCCCACAATGCATTCATAATGCATCTCAAAGGGCATCCTCTGAAAACATTTTGGGTGACTGCTTCTGGCTGAGATCCAGCAAGAATTGTTGCTGTGCAATCTCCCAAGCACTAGACTGGCATGAACAATCTGCCATGTACAAGAACTACTGCTTCCAAATTTTTGACCACAGTGCCATCATCTGGTTGGTTGAAAGTCTGCAGCTTCAGACTCATGTACTTAGAAGTTAGGAGGTGCTTCATAGGGCCCGATGGGCTTGCTATCTGGGTGCCACACTGTCTTTTCCCGGATTGGTCCAGAAAGCCAGACCCATCACAAAATAATCTCTTTTCAAATATTACACTCTATAGTTAATCTAAGAGGCTCAGAGTCTAAAGAGTAGGAGACAGCCTTGATATCTTCATTTTTCTTTTATCTTTTTATCATTTCTAATCAGCAAGTCTTAAACTATTTCAGAAATGGCAGTCATGTTGTAGAGATGGAAATGTAGCTCCATAGTTTATTGTTACTTGACAACTTTACAAAGTAGGACACATCTCTCTCTTGGATGTGTTCCAGGTCCTGCTGAGCCACAGAGCAATTAGGTAATATACAGCTTTACCTACTTTCTTCCATCAGTGCCCTGAAGTTTTAAACAACCTGTTCAATAATGATATGACAATGGAAAATGCTGTGTGCTGTTTGTTAAATAAGGTGCCTATGGTTATGCCTGATAAGAAGATTGGCTTACATTTTAGAAGCTATTTAGGTAGAAATCCGGATAATTCCGCAAAATTTTTCTCACAGCTTTGTACAGTGATTGGGAAAGCAGAATAGATGAACTTCGCAAGAGGGCCCACAGTGTGACTCCATTCAGCGATGGTTATTTGCACACAAAGAAAAGCGCACAAATTGAGTTGTTACACGTATCTCTTAAACGACACAAGACAGAAGCTGCAAGGCTGTTTTCTCAAATTCCTAAATTTTCTCTGCATCTAATCCCATAAAATTACAGATGATGTGATTATTCAGGAGTAGGAGTCACTGTTCTCCATCTTAGCGAAGATACTGATGCTGCCACAGGGAAGGACAAATTCCAAGTTTATGGCCACACTTAACCACATATGGAAACCTTCACTCCTTTTCACCTTGTGCTCTTGCATTTATTTTGGGATTCAGATAATCCCAGTAGTTCAAAACGCCCTGTTTATTTCATTAGTCTTGTTGAATTCTGTATGTGATAAGATAATGCATTTAATGCATAAAATACGTATATACATTTTGCCCTAGGCAGTTGGATTACATTTAATTATGAATTAATTATGAGCTGACAGGACAAAGATGAAAGAGTGAAGTACCAGGCTCTGGATTTCATGCCCCAGCTGATAAACTAACTTAACTGTAAATGATATAATTTAATTATAATCAATAGTTTATTGATCCCCATGGGGAAATTGTCTTTACCCCTACATTAACTTGCTCTTTGCAGAGTAAGCTGGCCGCAAAGGGCTGCCACCCATAGTGGCACCCAGGGAGCTGGGGGTTAAGAGCCTTGCTTTAAGACCCACAGACATGCTGAGGCTAGGTTTCAACTGGCAACCTTGTGATTACAAGCACATAAGCTTAGCCCACTGAGCCACATGCTGCCCTTTAAAACCCACACAAACATTGGGAGAACATGCAAACTTCACTCACATGGAACCCTGGCAGAGACTCAGACCCAGGTCCCAGAGGCAACAGTGCTAACCACTGCACCACCATGCTACCATAATAATATTAATAATAATATTATTAATAATAATAATGTTTTGCTGATCTGAGCGATTTGCCAATTTTGAGTTGCAGAGAGGAAAACTCTGACTGTTCGTTGTGCATGCACCAAACAGCCATTTTAGAAACAGAAACTTGGGTGAAGAGAGAGATAGACCTATTTCCCAGTCACCACTTAGTAGTGAGCTAGATTCAGGGCAGGCTGGCCAGGACGATCCAGGTGGAGAGTTAGGATTTGCTAGGTCCGGATGCAGTTTCTCTGTGAGATGACTTGAACTCATACCTCTAGAAAAACTGCTGCTATGTGCCAAAGGATGTCAAGATCATTGAGTTAGAATGGCCCATGTTCATGGACCACCAGACCTATTGCAATGAGTGCAAAGAGCTGTGACCAGAAGCCAGTCTGTGCCTGTCATTGTGGGAAACCCAGGTGAGGGAAACTGTCAAGCTTAAGAAGGAGTATTTCAGGGAATTGCTTATACAGGGGTTACCACAGGAACAACTGAATGGCACTGACTGCCCAGAAAGGCTACAGCAAAGGCAAAAGTCTGAAGTTTGGATGGGTCATGGAAAGAGACTGACAGTTGACCCAAAGATGTTTTGAGAAACGATTTGACACCTCAAAAGCTGGGGGATGCTTACCAGCAGCAGAAAGAACATTTTGAGGAACTCCTTTTCCTGGTGAATGGAGGCAGTGTTATTGAATCAAAGTGACTAAAATATTGACTTACAGATTGGTTGTGACTGCAGTTTTTCAGAAACTGAAAAGAACCATGGTGGTGAAATCAGAGTTAAGTTGTCATATGAGGATCAGGGCTTTATTGGCCGATTAATGTCCCTGTCCTCATCTATAGTCATGATATGTAGATAATGACTAAAATAACAAGGCTACACATATATGTGGTAAGAGGGTCCACAGGGTTGCTAAGCTCATTCTCCATAACAGAATGAGTTCCAGAGGGACCTTGAAATTGAGCTGCTGCTCATTTGGATCGAGCAGACAGCTGAGATGGTTCAGAAAGGCCCCGGGGAAGACCCAGGTCATGCTGGAGGGATTGTATCTCTCAGCTGCCTTGGGACCGTCTGGGCCTCCCCACAGTGAGCTACAGTATGTGGCCATGGAAAAAAGATCTGATCTGCCCTGTGTTATTAGTTTCAAAATAGGTAACTCTTGCATAAATAAAAATAAATTGAAATTTTGTGGTGAATCGTTTTTCTGTCTATTTCAAGTTAAACGTGTATTTAAGTTTAAATTCGTAACTTGATACGTTATTGTAACAGGTTAACATAACCCCATGAAGCTGCAAGTCCGTTCAATGCGATCAGGCGCTCCGCGATCCCGCTGGCGCTGTGCGCGGTCGCGCCCCGAGTGGTGATGCTTGCTCAGGAGCCCGCAGCTCACTTCAGCCTAGACTCGAAGAAGATGGCGATGTGTGCGGTGCTGCTGCGCTCCTCGTCGCTGAACTTCACCTCGGCGTTGCCTCTGCTTTCCCGCACTGCAAGGACTGCTCGACCCCTGATACTGGGGAAGGCGTGCTTCCCGAGGGCGCTATGCACGACCCCCAGACCCTTCGCAGGTAAGACTTTACGCGCTCCGGGCTTTTATGTCGCGCGCTACATGCTACAGACTTCAGGGATCAGTCGAGATTGCGCCGTGCTACATCGCTTAATTCGCACTTTTTACCAAGTAAGCCGGGTAACTTCCAAAACAACTCATGCAATGCACTGGTATAACGTCATACATTCAAATGAGAAGACTGAGATATAAGTGACATCGCAGGTAAACGATGTAACTTTCAAAGTTAATAGTTCCTTTTAAATATTGAAATGCACCTGCTTGCTTGTACGTATATACTTTGTAATTTATGCTAACTATAACTGGGTTGAAAGCGGAAATGGTGAAAAGAATACGATAAACAGTTTGCTCGTGGTTTTGAGGTTACCGTGAAAGTTGCACGAACACGCCATTATGCTCTGTAAACGACTAAAATACGATCGGGGTCGTGATAATCGCGGCGCGTCATATCGTAAAGATGACACATTAAAGGTTGCCTGATTTATTTTTAACTCATTGGTGCCAATTAGTCGGCTAGATGTCACCTGTTATAACATGGAGATTGTTTCTTGGTTAGTTTTAGGCAAGTGAAATTTTCAATTTTTGCTGTTTTTAAGATAAATTCTGATGGTGATGAAAGTAGCAGAGAGAATGGATCGTAGTGGCATTGGCACTGTTTAATGCCATGTGAATACATTGGTTCGCTAATACATTTGCATGCCTAAAAGTGACAAAGTTGGACTTCTAGGGCAAATAAAAACATACAGAGAAAATGTCTTTGATTATAAAAATTGTTGACTTTCTGTAATAAAAGTATGGAAAATTTTTATTGAATTTTGATGAAGTGCTAATGTTCCCATGGATTTAGCTATGTGTTACTATTTACTGGAAAGATACAAGTACCCATAACTGCAGGCCATTTCACATTTTATAATCATGGCATATGACTTTACAAAATGAATTTAGCCCTGTTTTTAAGTTTCACTATAAGAATTAATTACTGCACTTTAGAAACTGCCACTAGTTATGCTTGTGATGATATTACTTGACATTGCACCTCAGGATCTGTGTTACACAAGACTCAGTCCTTTGTTGCTCATTAATGTACATCACTATACTTTGCCCTTTGTTCCATTAGATATGTTGTACTCTACCCAAAACTCTGATCTTACTGTGCAGAGACACTGCTGTAATGACCATAGTGCATATAGTGGATCCATTTTGCCTGAATTTAAGTAATTGCAGTTTTTGAATTATACTTGTGTAAATATTCAGTTGGTTATTCTGCTATGGAATTGAAAGTTCTCATCCTGTGTCCTATGGTCAGTATTCTAGGATGTCTTTCATATGTGAATTTGGATTGTATGTATCAGGTAACAATGCTTTTTCGCAGTACTCAAATTCACAGAGAAACATGAGTGGGTACGAGTAGACAATGGCGTTGGAACTGTCGGCATCAGTAATTTTGCACAGGTAGGTGCCTTGGCGTATTTGAGTGTGTAGGCTGGTTACATACCTGACTCACCCTCTTAGTCTCTCTGAGTTTATTTTGCTCACTGGCTGCGCTTGTGTGTGGATGGTATAGTAGGTCATTGGACCACGAAAAATATGTGCACATGGACAGATCAGACAGAGAGAGTTTTTCCTTTATTTTCTGTATATTGGAGAGTGAGGGATCCATAAAGACATTCTAACAAATACTATCTGACACGCTATCTATAGCTCAAAGTGTTTATGTATATAGCCTTTTTTTAGACCGCAGAATAAACAAGTAAGTCAAGGAAACCTGGGGCCTGTGTCATGAAGCAGGATTTCTTGCTTGTCAGATTTAAGGTAGTCTGGGGTAAATGTAAGTGAACAAATGCAAGTGAACAAAGATGACGTCCGTTTAAACTGGGATACCGTAAACCTGACAAGTTATCCCGTTAAACCAGAAATCTACCTTTGCGGTACTAGCCCATATAAGCTGGTCTTAATTGCAACGATACTTACGAGTGATTGCATTTAAAAATTGTCCTCTCCGTCTCTGTTTCAGGAAGCTCTAGGAGATGTGGTGTACTGTAGCCTCCCAGAAGTTGGTGCAAAACTGGAACAAATGGGTAAACCCACTCTACTCGTTTTATTGCTTTGTTATCTTTTTTTTGGGTAAAAATCTTCCTCTTGGTGTAAAAGGCATTGTGTATTCTTTGGCGTTTTTTGTTTCTTGTGTCATAGAGGAGTTTGGTGCTCTGGAGAGTGTAAAGGCTGCCAGTGAGCTATACGCCCCTATTACTGGGGAGGTGACTGAAGTAAACCAAGAGCTGAGGGACAACCCTTCGCTTGTCAACAAATCCTGCTATAAGGATGGTGAGCATATCGCAGCAAGGGGAGAGTAAGAGGGGGGCACGCTCCAGCATTTTCCTGATATCAATCTCTGTATGTCTCTACTAGGTTGGCTGATTAAAATGACCATTAGTAACCCAGCAGAGGTGGACGCATTGATGGATGAGAAAGGCTATGAGAAATTCATCAAGTCTATTGAGGCGGAGTAGCACTCCTGGAAGCTGAACTTCCTCTTAAGTTAATCCATAGGACTCACATTAAACCTACCAAGGCTGCCGGCCCAGTGAAGCTGCACCACAATCTCTTTTCTTTAAGGAGAAACACCAGCAAAACATTTTTGGAGAAACCCCCCCTGCCCTTGATTTAATGCTAATATCTAAATGACAGTTTTGCAGCTTTGACTAGGAGAGAATTAATTGTAAGGCTGCTTCAGTGACAGGTGTTCCACTCACCGCTGGAAATCTTACATCCAGATTTCTGCAGTCTGCAGGGACTTTTTCAAATTTGCTATTAAAGTCTTCATGTTTGGAGGAAATGTCAGGGTGTGTTTCAGAGCCTTTCTTTACACACTGTCAGAAGTATAAAAGTATACCAATTTGTGCCTTTGCTTGTCATTGGGGCTGCACCCTCAAGGGTAAATGTATCTTTTAAGACACATAAATGAACTCTGAGGAACATTTTGTACAATTGGGAATACATTAATGCTGTTTGTACCTTGGGGATGTTCCTAAGAGTCAATTTCTGTACCTAAAAGAATAGACTAAAACATACAATTGCCTACAGCAAGGGTACAATTGGCAGACCCTTGAGGGTCCAGCCCCAGTGACAAGCAAAGGTACAAATTGGTACTTTTTTTTTTTTTTTTCCCTGACAGTGCATAGTCACATTTTTGGAAGATGAGCGTAGTCTTTTTTTGAATAGTGGCAGCTTAAAAATCCAGTATAGGCTCTGCTATTGTACGCTTAGGTGCTTAATTGAATTGCTCTAGTACAATGTCTAGGTTGATAAATTAGGAAAAATTGTAAATCAAGAATGCATCACCTAAGGAATTAAATGGTAACTAAATACCAGACTTTGCCTGGCTTAGACAGGGTGAAGCCTGTATGTACCAGAGAAAATGAATCATTGCCTCTGGTTCTTTGGGCCCTGCTGTTAAAGACTGGAGTGTCTTCTAAACTGAGCAGCCAATAGCCTAACTAAGGCAAACGTGTAAAGTCAGCACAATAACCCCTCCGCTCGAAATACTCTGAACAGCCTCAGCCAACTGGCAGATGTCAGGCTGTGGTTTCTGAGTCACCTCCCCAGTTTGTAGCATGTTAAGGTTTTTGGCCGATGCCTGTCTGCCCTGTATGGGCAGTGAGTGCCTAGTGAGGTGTCACAATAAGCAACAGTTTATGACGATCCACTGGGAGGGGCCTACCAAGACAAGAATAACAAGTATAGCAATGACAAAATTCACACTACTTTGTAAGCAAACATCAACAGTGGTGTCTTAATGGATAGGGAAGCACACTTGTAATAGAAAGATTGCTGGTTCAAATCCCCGACCAGCAAGGCACCACTGAAGTACTCTGAGCAAGGTACTGCCCCCAAGCACTGCTCCCTGGGTGCTGAATTAGAATTAGCTGCCCCCTGGTATGTCACATATGGATTAAATTCAGAGGACACATTTCATTGTTGTGTGCTGTGGTGTGTCAACACTGATCACCAAATTCAAAATTTTAACTCAAAACACTGTTCATGTCTCAATTGCAGTTCTGCAGTTTCTCTGTCTTTAACGATCGTACAACCACTTAGCCTGTACGGGGGGTTGGGGTGCTGTAATTTACTCCAGGTAGCATAGGGAATACGGCAGAGGTGGATCCTCGAAGGGATGCCTTTACATTGCATCAGCAAAAATACCTGGAGCTCCTGAAAAAACTTGACACAACTTCAAAGCCTGGTAATTCAGGTGGAGTCATAATCGTTCTACCTCATCACATACACAAAGAAACAAACCTCTTTTGGTAACTGTTTGAAAATAGTATAGATGGCCTAACCTAGAAGAGGCTCCGTGAGCTTGGCATCTCACCTGCCAGGGCATGTTTCTGATCGACGTGGAATATCAGGAATAAGGAAATAGGTGGAGTAGCTCTGGGAAGTTATTCATATGTGCAACTTAAGAAAAATGTTTCTGTGTCTTTAGATACTGGTTTTTAAACTGTTCATGGGTTATTAGCATGAATGGGAATACTCTGAAAATATGCTCCTAAACTAATGTTGGTAAATTATAATATTGCCTTTTAATAGCTTAACAATTCCAAGTATACTTTTATAGTTTGTGGCAAAACAATAGTATGAA
Source organism: Hyperopisus bebe (assembly GCA_026777045.1). NCBI lineage: Eukaryota > Metazoa > Chordata > Actinopteri > Osteoglossiformes > Mormyridae > Hyperopisus > Hyperopisus bebe. The sequence continues at coordinate 1,703,548 of JAODJW010000019.1, forward strand.
TATGTACAGACATCTCTTCTACTTACGAATGAAATACGTTCCAAACAGCCATTCGTAATTTGAAATGTTCATAAGTCTTATTCAACATCATTTTAAGGGTATACAGAAGTACAAAGAACTAGGCTGCTGGGAGTATGCACGCTACGCTACTGTGCGGCAGGAGTAGTGGGCAAGAGTCGTACTAGGCGCGCAGAAAAAAAAATATATATTGCGGACAGGAAACGAGAGCCCAATGAACATCGTTTGGACTTATAATCCTCTTTGTTCGTATGTCTGAAAGTTCGTAAGTAGAGGAGCATATGTATTTATATAATTATCTTTGTTGTTATATAAATTTAAAAGATGACCTGTGAACCCAAGAGAGGTTTGGCCTTGCAATATTAATGCCAAAGCAGGTAGGCAAAAAGACAGACAACTTAAATTGGAACACTCATGGTGACTGCCGGCATTTGTTGTCTTTCCTCAGATATGGCTTGTACATCGCAAACCTTTGCCCGCTGTGCATGATAAGAGTTTTTGTTAGCAAGGCTAATCAATGATTAATGAGTGGTCTTACCAATTTCAATGTGTGCAATAAGGCCGAGGCAGGACATTATCAGGCCCAGACACATCCACACAGGGTCAGAGCACACAAGACGCATGACAAATTTCCATTAGTCCAGTCCACCAAACATCACACCATATTGCAATACCTGTAGCACTGTGTGTGTGTGTGTATCCTCCAAGTTACTGGTAAAGAAATGAGAGTTTTAGGGATCAGTAGAAATAAGGATGTATGACTACTGTCTTTGTGTGCAGATCACTTTCAGGAATTCAAGTAATTGGTAATTAATTAAATATGCTGTTGTAATAGAACCAAGTGAGGATAAGGAAACAGGGTCAACAAACATCCCCAGAGCAATTGGGGTTACGCGCCCAGGAGTATGATTAATTTGCAGGCCGTGGGATTTGAACCCACAACCGTTAAGTTCTTCCAGCCTGTGAGTCAGAGCTACATGACTCTAGTGTTCTTTAAGGGGTTCCCTGTTTTTGGGGAGTTCCCCTCAAAGATTATTTACGCAGATATACGACTCCCCATTCCAATTTAACTTTTAACCTTTGGCAAACCCTTATTCCTATACTGTGTAATTCACATTATATAAATTTAAATATGTAAAATAAAAATAGCAAAGAGCCTGTCTGCTTACAGGCGTTATAAAATGAATTTCAAATGATAATATCATGTTATTAAGGTGTTATCAATAATGTCATTTTGACAGGAATTAAGAACAGGAATATTTATTCCCACTTATTTGCTTAAATTGCCACCTTAACTTTCCCTCAGGGATCAATAAAGTTCATCTAATCTATACCATTTGTGTTTTCTAGGTTTTTTCTTTAGTCTACCTTGAGTGTTTCTCATACAGTTCATGCTCAGCTTTAGGATATCTATATAAAGGGAGACATAGACGAGCTTCCCAATAAGGAGGCAACACAGTTCAGGGAAGAGGCAGAGTGTCACGTGACAAGGGTGTCTAGTCATTTCAAGCCAGATTGCAGGAGGAAACAGACAGGCTTCATTCGATTGGTTAGACTTGTGCCAAAGTAGTGTGAGGGCTGATCTGGCCATGGTGCATGTAGGGCAACAAGGAACAGCTGCATGGTACAGCTCCTCTTCATTTCAGTGCATTTTGCTGAAAATGGTTCATGGTGTGCCTAGAAAAGTCATAATGCACAAAACTCTAAATTTGAAACATTTATAATCTGATCTTGCTTTAGGATAAAAGCCAGGGTTCACTTGATCCACAATGAAATATAATGTACACCAAGCTATACTTCCAAAAATAAGAAGAGTCCTTGTGAAATGTTCAGTTAACATTCATGGCTTCGACTTTTACCCTGTCCTGCTTAAATGTTGGACATCAATGATTAATGAATCCCTGTCGTCAGGATCTTCTTCAAAGATCAAAGGATGATAAAGACCATACTAAGATTATTATTAATAATCAAAATAATTATTTAAAGAACATACTAAAAATTCAAAGATTATTTACGCAGATATACGACTCCCCATTCTAATTTAACTTTTAACCTTTGGCAAACCCTTATTCCTATACTGTGTAATTCACATTATATAAATTTAAATATGTAAAATAAAAATAGCAAAGAACCTGTCTGCTTACAGGCGTTATAAAAATGAATTATATGCTTATATATAAGTAAATGTCTACAATTATTTATAAACATACTGAATGAAGCGTATTTCATTGCGATTAATGGAAACATGCTAAAAAGGCTGAAATAGAGCTGTCATCGTACACTACAACGGCACCTAGCGGAATGAAATTCTCATCGCCCTTTTTTAAGTGTTGATGAGGAAACGTGACGCAAGTCTCCTGCACGTATCTGCCGATGCCACCGGGAACACTTTAAATTTACGTAGACTTTATAAGAGCAGCTAAATGAAAAAAGGCAACATCGGATTTTTCACAAAACGATAACAAACTGAGTCGGTCACAGGAAGACCAGCAGGGGTGGCAAGTGGCATTTACAACCCCAACATAACATCAGATAAAACGCTCAGCCACTATGGCTGCGCGTAGGACAAGCCGAGTTAGTGTTTCCGGGTCGTTGGGGGAAGGCCCCTTGTCATTGGCTGGTTCTTTTAATAACCCACAATTCTCTGCAAGTTTCTTTCTTTTTCCGCCCGGCCATATTTCTTGAGGACGGTGAGTGGAAAATGACTAGCTATGTTTTGGTGAAAATCTTTTATAATCCTTAAAATCGAGTAACACTTTTGTATATTTTTCTGTCTCGATATTATTAGTAGTATGACGCAAGTTGAACGTGTGCATTATTGTGAAAATCTGCCATCAAAAAGATGTATTACGAGGGTTACAGTGTTGGAATGCCTTTCCCTTCCATGATTACTGGTAGTGCACATTTTACTGACGCTAACGTTCTGCTGCCGGTATGAAACTGCATTGTTTAACGGCAGTTTGAGAATATACATTATCGTCTTGGGCACGGAGCTTTATTTTCGTATTACCGGTGTCCTTTTTGTTGAATTACCCGGCAGTTGTTTTCTTAGTGTAAAATGGTTGGCCTGCGAGTTGGCAGTTCTGCGGTACACGTTGCATTCATTTGGCATCTCAAAATTCTTCAGGCGAAGAAAAAACGGATCTGCCATTGCTTAAGTTGATATAGTGGTTAATCAGCTTATTACCTGGTGGTGCTTTCCTAGTCGCCCTACCGTCTGGTAAACCTTTCCGGAACTCATCCAGTGGTTACTGAAGATGATTTTTCAGTTGATTGTTTGGTTCTTATATGCAGTTACACATTTGCTCTGTTTTTACACTTTTAACAGGGAAATAAGTAGCCATGGCTCCCAGCCGAAATGGCATGATCTTGAACCCCCATTTCCACAAAGATTGGCAGAGAAGGGTTCGCACATGGTTCAACCAGCCTGCCAGGAAAATTCGCAGGTAAGCCCCTCATGGTTCTGCATGTGTGCGAGCTGCATATCGCACCATGAGCGGTTTTCAGCCAGTAACTTGCTGTACACATCCGCAGGCGAAAGGCCCGCCAGGCGAAGGCTCGCCGTATCGCTCCTCGGCCTGTTGCTGGTCCCCTGCGCCCGGCTGTCAGGTGTCCCACCATCAGATATAACACCAAGGTTCGTGCTGGACGGGGGTTCACTCTGGAGGAGCTGAAGGTAAGAACAACCTGCAGCTTTGTCTTAAACTGGAGTGTTCTGTTGCTCTTGGTTACTGTTGTCAAGGGCATTTTGGCAGTCAGATGATGACACTTTCTCCGGAATCTCTGTACCATTTTGATGATAATGCTGAACCCTTTATTCTGATGATTGCAGTTAAGTTTTCAGTTGTTCCTGCCAACATCTAAACAATTGAGATTAATAATGGAATGCTTGAAGCCTTTCCTGGTGTGTAGAAGAGCATGAAGTGTTGGTGTGAAACACGTGTGCAGCTCTGGTTCTCGCCTTCCTCATCCCAGTGCCTGATTGCTGGTCCTTTTGTGCTCCCCCAGGCCGCCGGCATTCACAAGAAGGTGGCGCGCACCATCGGCATCGCCGTGGACCATCGTCGCCGCAACAAGTCTACAGAGTCGCTGCAGGTTAACGTCCAGAGGCTGAAGGAGTATCGCTCCAAACTCATCCTCTTCCCCAAGAAGGCCTCTGCTCCCAGGAAGGGAGACAGCTCTGTAAGTTTCTCCAGATATTGCCTTCCACTGCTGTCACTTTTGAAGATTTGAATATTTTCCTTTTCTAATTCAGCTTGTTTTTATTTCTGAACAAAGTTTCCAAATTTCCCAATTCCCTTTAAAGTGCTGACTTAAGGGTTGTTGAATCCAGAATGGCAAGATTGCTAAAGTCCATACAAATTTTATGGAAGTGTGTGCTTTCTTAGTACTTTCTGACCTTGTGTGTTTTCTCTAGCCTGAAGAGCTCAAGATGGCTACACAGCTCACTGGACCTGTCATGCCCATCAGGAGTGTACGTATCATAATTTGGAGCTGATTTCTCTTTCCTGAACCTGCTGCTCAAATATATACCTCTTAAGGATGCTTGGTTAAGCGAGCGTAGGTGGTTGTAGGCCTTTGAATATGGTCTCTCTTGTGGATTAGCTGCTGACCAGTCATTTCCTCTGCAGGTGCACAAGAAGGAGAAGGCCCGGGTGATCTCAGAAGACGAGAAGAACTTCAAGGCATTTGCCAGCCTCCGCATGGCCCGTGCCAATGCACGTCTTTTTGGCATTCGTGCCAAGAGAGCAAAGGAGGCCGCCGAGCAGGATGTGGACAAAAAGAAGTGAGATACTTAAGGTGCAACTTTTCAGAATAAAAAAATTATCTAAAGCTGTCTGTCTCATGTCCTTCTGTTCCACCTGTTTGCGTTCTTAGAGCAGTGAATTGCAGGTGTTGGTTTATCATGATCAAAACTTTTTGAGTCCTGATGCATGAAATGGTGCATGCTAATCTTCTCATAGGGTTGTATGCAGATGCACTTCCAGTGTAATTCATGGACTGGTTTCATTTTTGGCGCTGGGTCCAACTGATTTCTTGCTCCACAGGAAGGTGATTGCTGCCCAGTTTCCCTAAGTAGCTGGTGTCTAGGGTGATTTGTGTGCTTGTGGTAGTGGTTTTTCTCGCTGCCCTCTAATGGAAAGAGGGTAGGTTAAGTAGTTTAAGCCTTGTGTGTCAGAGGAAAGGGCACTGAGCAACACATTTTATATATATATATATCTCACACACACACACACACACAACTGTTTTTGTAGTGTTTTGAGAATCAAGTTGGAAAGGATGTGCAGCATGACTGACATCTGCCTTGAAAACATGTCTTGCATTCTGA
>JAODJW010000019.1:1708899-1728132 GCA_026777045.1 Hyperopisus bebe
TGCCCCCCCCCCCCCCCCGTTCATATTTATTCGAGCAAAAAAATGGCAAAATATCAGCTTTGGCTGAGATTTATTCAATGAAGTGGTTGCATAATTTTGCCTGGAAATACGCCTGTCTTTCTGCAAATAAACATACAAGTAGACCACTCTTCATAGCATTTGAAATGCAGCTGCTCCCACAGCAGGAGGACTGTAAAGCGTTTGGGGCTTTGCTCAGTGGGCAGTGGCAATGGGAGGACAGTGGGAGTCTTATGTAAACACCAACCTACACCTCTTCAGGACCTGTCTATTTTTGCCATCTATGCTATGTGAGATCAGATTATGAAAGAATGACAAGCTTAGCTTGATGTTGATGGTCAAGCGTCCTGTTTTTCAATCCATTCATTGGGTGGAGAGTTTTTTTGGTTCCGTTCAACTAGATACTAATTACATTATATTTTCAATAAGATGTAGATGAGTGGATTCAGAAACACCGGAGAACAATATTGAGTGGTACTAATGAGTATGGTGTTTAGTGTGTGATTTATCCTGAAAACAGCAGATGGTTTTGGTGATGCAGCCTTTCCTCTGTGTGTCTACACTACCTCCAGAATAATCTGAAGATAAGTGCATGATTATTTTGGTGTTACTGGTATTGTGATTATCTTTTTAAAAAGCAAGAATATCATGTTACTAATATTTCCTGCAATCAAGTTTGGTATTCAGTACAGCAGTCTTTTGGAACGGTGTATGTATATGTTAACAATTGCACAGGGGAAATGGTACAGAATCAAGGCACTGTGAGGATTTCAAGTGCTAAGTTGGTCATGGTGGTCATGCTTATTTAATATTACTCTTCAATTGCTTACTCCAGTCCTCAATAGTACTTTCTAAGTGCATTCATTATAGTGGTTATAAAAAAGATCTGACGCTTAATGGAGAGCCAGCTGTGTATCCCGGAATCCCTGCTACCTGCAAAGTACAGACTTGTTTCCTGCAATTAGATAAGCTAGGGAGAGCAGCCATGGTAGCTCACTATCTTTACTTGGGGGTTCTGGGATCCATGATAGAATGAATTCACAATTGAGAACTTTCTGAGAAATTAACTTCATCCCGAAGTCATTTTATGATCAGTAATTGAAAATCCATGGCACTAAATCAAAACCATATTATGGTTTATGCTCATGGTGGGTTTCCTGTTAACCTTATACATGTGCTGTCATTTAGGCTTTATCACAATCGAAATGAAACAATTTAAAGAGGAACATTTCAGGACAGACTTTTATATTGTTTTAGCAATGTCACAATATGACTTACCAGAGAAACCCAAGGCAAACACGCACACTTTGGGAAGGTGGACCCAGTAAGCATTTCTGTCACCCAGGTAATATTACACTGTGTGTTACATGCAAGCTGAATACAGGCTTTTTGTTTTGTGGGATTTTGCCTGTAATTTTAGTCCTAATGGGAAACTGATGATCCACACGTTGTTAAATCTATATAGTAAGCTGGTGCTGAATACAGTGCATGAAGAATGAAAGTGAATGTTCATGGGAGTTTAACTTCCACAAAAATGTTCTGAGGGCAGAATGAAAAATGATTGGTTATCTCTCTGAACCAATCAGATTGTAGAGGAGGTGGGTCCAAGCAGCTAGAAGAGACATCTGATTGGTTGGTCTTGCTTCTTCTAGTTGCTTCACCTGCCCTCCTATAAAATCTGATAATTTTTGTGGATGTAAAACTTCCATGAGCAAAGTGAATAACCCTTGTGTGGTATGCATCATAATCCCATCTAGTGAATGATCTCATTTTGTTAAATGTGGCATATCACTGACTGTACCAAGAATTGTTTTTTATATCATGCATACTGTGAATAGGGTGAACAGAATGAAAGGTAAGCTCTTTATAATCCTTAAGGTATCTTTAGGTAAAGTTTACAGAGATCTCACTCTGGTTATGCCACTTCGGGAGCCCATAGTGACAATAAGTGAGGCCAAGTCACAGTTGTTTATACAATTTTAATGTGTTTGTTTGCAATTTGTTCCTAATATGTCTAAAACTGCAGGGATTTCCTTTTGCTATAACAGTAACTTTGTAGTGTACTTAAATGAATCAATACTCATCCCAAGATATCTTATAGGCTGACATTTGATATCTTGTTGGACGCCACCACGGCTGCCCTTTGTCAGCGATTCTTTTCATAACTGCTATGGACAGAATTTGTAGGCGCAGCCTAGGGGTATAGAGCTCAGGGTCGCAGTTTTGTTTTTTACAGAAGATGTGGTTTGGCTAGCTTTACCGGGATGTGACCTCTGGTCTGCAGTGGGGCGTTTTGCAGCCAAGTGTCAATTGGCCAGGATGAGGGTCAAGGCCTCCACGTCTGAGCTCATGGTTTAAAGCCGGAATACGGTGGATTGCCTCCTTCATGTTGGGGATGAGTTACTGCCTCAAGGTGGGAAGTTCTTGGGGTCTTGTTAAGTTTGAGTGAAGGAACCATGGATCAGTGCAGCATCAGCAGTTATGCAGACATCGTACTGGTTTGTTGTGGTGAAGTGAGAGCTGAGGTAAAAGGCGAAGCTATTGATTTACTGGTTGATCTACCCTCCGACCCTCACCAATGGTCATGAGCTCTGCGTAGTGACCAAAAGAATGATCGCGGATACAAGCAGCAGAAATGAGTTTAGTCTGCACGGTTTCTGGGCTCAGTCTTAGAGAGGTTGAAGAGCTCAAAGTAGAGATGCTGCTCCTCCACATCGAAAGGAGTCAGTTGAGGTTTTCCAGTCATCTGTCTAGGATGCCTTCTGGACTCCTCCCTTGGGAGGTGTTTCGGGCATGTCATGTGTTTCAGGAGGAGACTCCGGGGCAGACCCAGGAGTGAGTACATCTGTCATTTGCATGGGAGCCCCTCTAGTGGTATCCCCCCTATGGAGCTGGAGGAGGTGACTGGGCAGAGGGAGGTCTGGTCATCCCTGCTTAGAATGCCGGCCCCGTGATCCAACCCCGGATAAGCAGCTGAGGATGGATGGATGGATGGATGGACAGTAGGGGTGTAACGAGATCTTGTGTCATGAGATCTCGCGATATTATAACATGACGAGATTTCTAGTCAGAGTGAAAAGCAGTCTCGTGAAGGCGCTGCAAATCAGCTGCAGTAAGCATGTCGGCATCTGTTGAAATTACCTTAGTAGATGTTTCAGACACTTAAATCTTTTGCGTAGCAGCATTTTGGGTACCCAGTGGAAAATATAAATGGCGAAAGGGTGACAGACAAAACACGAACTATCTGTAAGCATTGTAGGAAAATAATGCCGTACACAGCGGCTAACGCTACTACTATGCAAAGCCATTTTCAGCACCGTCATAGCTCTATACTTAAATCCACTACACCTGCGAAGAAAACATAAAAAAAATGTTTTATGTTTGTTATTTATATTGTTTTATTTATATTCTAGTTTATGTTCAATTGAGTAGTCAAATACGAGAGAAGCCTGTCATTTGAGTTTGTACTGAAATATTTTATGGTGCTAGATATTTGTTCTGTTCTTTACTGCATATGATGATGGTGATTATTTAAAACATTTCACCATACATCTGCATTATTTAGCATTTTTTGTCTTTAATCAAATTAATCAAATAAAAGGTTGCTTTCCAATAATATATTTCCTGTTTGAAGTTTTCCTTAAAATATTAAAATATCTCGTCTCGTCCTCGTGAACCCAATATCGTGTCTCGTTCCGTCTCGTGGGCTGAGTATATCGTTACCCCTTAATTTACAGTACAATATGAAACAGCATGTTTTTGTAGTGACTGTTTCAATCATTTTGGCTGGTGTCCTGATTCTATGGAGTTACCTGAAGTTCTTCACTTTTGAAATGTGATGAATATGTTTTCCCTTTACAGTTTTTAATAAGTTCCTAAACCAGCACTTTCTTAAATCCAGAGCCTGTGTCAGAAACTATGGGCACAAGGCAGATAATAACCCAGGGCGGGGTGCCAGTCCATGGAGTACACACCCAAATCCAAAATGTCAAATCGAAAACATCGTTAGTGACACAGACAAAGCTCTGACAAATTATATATAGCTCTTGGAAGCTCATGAAGATTCAGGTTCTGTCACCATTTCAGCTTAGTCTGGAATCTGGTCCCATTTATTATGTCAGACAAGTCTTTTTTTTCTATTAGCTTTTCCCCTCAATTTTATTTTGTTTGTAGTGATTGATATTGAGTAGACAACTAACAGGATGCAATTTCCTCTTCTGGAGTTCAATGAAAGTCAATGAACAGGATTCATTTCGCTATTCTAGCTCAGGGGTAAACAATCCTGATCTTGGAATACCTGTGTCTAGCAAGTTTTCCATCCTACCGGGCTTCTGATGACCCACACCTGAATAGAATAGAAAACATGCTGTATACCGGCACTCCAGATTCAGGGTTGCCTAACCCTGTTCTATCTTGTTATGGAAGTAGAAGATTAGCATGTCAGTAGGCTAAGAAGACAAACATGCTACTCTTTTTTTGCTGGTTTTTACTTTGAATATAAAGGATATTAAAAGACAAAATGTCATGGTGATTTTCTGGGCACAGACTGTAATTAATGATCTGTAGATGACGCATCACAACTTTTATATTTAAATGTATGCATTTTTACTCAAAAGAAAAATAAAGCCGAACCGTGTTTGAACACTAACAGCATGTGCTTTTACATCATAGAGACAGACTGATGCCCTCACAGGGAGTTGGGCGACTTTAACATGAACAGGATTTGTTTTGTCATCTTGCTACTGAGTTACCGGTGTCCCTGATGGTGATAATGATAGTTGGTGACATCTGGAAGCCAGGCTTTGGGTAATTATAAACAAGTGTGAGAGTTATCTGGAAGTGACAGAGCAGCGTGAGCTATCCATTTGGTACGTTTGTTGCAGGACATATCGGCCCAGGGGAGTGTATGGACATAGCGGAACACTTGTGGAGCCCGGGGGGCTGCCAGACTGGGCTGCACATGCGACCATCTCACTCCCCAGCACTTCCCAGTGTAACGGAGTTCTACATATGGAGCGCACACTGTTGTCACCAGTCAGTGGGTGCTGTGAGTATTTTAGTCTAAACCTGTTGAGATGTGGCGTGTGTGGGCTGACATTGAGATGTACTATGTATCATTGAAGAAATTCTGTTTCTCACCCGGCTGTTTTTTTTATTTTTTATTTAATCCATTAAGATTCACTTTCTTGTTTTTATAAGGTCATTTTCATTTCCTAACAGGCCTGTTCTAAAACTGATTTGTCATTATATTGATTTGTCATTTCACTGTCTTTTCTTATCACCTTCAGGTTTCGATTTAATCTGAACTGGATGCCCAATATGTTATCACTTGAACATTAAATTCTTGTTGTCCACTGTTTATAACCAAAATATCTATATTTGTGATGGAAACTTATCGCACTCTTATAAACAAACAAACAAATAAACATCACATGCCCTTATATTGAAATGAAGCACTGCAGCTGTTTGAGTTGCGAATTCGTGTGTGAGATATAATCTGCTGGACTGATTTTCTTTTCTGTTACCTATTTCTGTTTTTACTTCCAGCCAGAGGGTTGTTACCCCCAATTTAGGGAGACTTTACACCCCCCCCCAAATAAATATGTATTTATTGGCTTAAGTCATGAATAGTTTGCCATCAGCCCCCTACCCAATCAGCTCTAACTACGCCCCAGCATCTAGCTTACTAGTAAGTTGTTTCCTAAATCAGAACCATTGACACCAGGGTCCTGTATCACGAAGCACGACTTCCTGCTTAGTTGGATGACCAGTCTTGATAACTTGGTAATGGGTACCTAAGTGAAAATGGACTTCATCTTCGTTCACTTACATTTAACCCAGACATTGCTTAAAAGACAGCCAGAAATCCTGCTTCGTGATAAAATAGCCCCATGACCAAGCCTTTGCATTAATCATTGCATTTTTATTTACAGAAATATTTATTTTAGTGTACCACATTCACAAATGTTGTGTACATTACATATTGTATTTTATTTACTTATTTATTACTTATTTTTATCGAGAGGGAGACATAATTTAAGAAGCGTATATACCGACAGATCGACGTCGACCATGCGCGATGCATCTTTTGGAGACGAGCCAAAGTCGCATCGATGTCTCCCCCCAGCGGACACTGACTACATGGTGCATATTATAAGAGATGCAAACAAATTCACCTTCTTCACTCTTCGCCTTCCCTCCAATCCCGAGTTTGCTACAGCTCGAAGGTGACTGTGGACAGGTTTAAACAAGTGCGATTACTCGGAGAAATACTGCAGGTAAGAAGTCTTTTTTCACAGCACCAGAAACTCACTGAGAATATAAGTCAACTGTAATATTCTTCACATGCCTGAAATCGACTGGCATTTCATTTATTGCTGTGTTTTGTCTTCTTTTGAATTTTCTGAGTTTTACGGACCGCATTGGAATGTGGATGACCTTATGTACATCTCAGTGATTGAAAACATAGTTAAATTATATATAGGCAGGAGTGCATTGTATGCATTTCGTTATTTTAATGCAAGCATCTTTGTAGATGTATGGCGTGTAAATATGTAGTGGTGTTTCGTTGACTTGGCCTTTTTAAAATTACGAGTATAATGCTATTTTTGTTTCAGTGTTATTTTTCTCTGCGGAAAATAAAACGTTTTGTTTCATGTCTTATTAATTAATAAAATGTTCTTACAACAAAAGGACGGCATTTTTATTCTACGTACAGCGGTACTCAGTTTGCTAGTTATTTATATCAATAGCTAGAAAGCAATATGACTTCCATTATTATCATCTTCGTTAATGATAACGATTCTGTTTACAGTACGAGCACGAGAGTAACAGCCTTAGCAATTCTGTAAATACCACGAGTGATCAAATTGTGCTTTGAGCGTGATTAAACAAGGAAATCGCATCAAGACTTCTGTACTGTATAGATATGCAGTTGTTATTACTGTTACAATTATTACTTTTTTATTGCCTCTTGTGACGCTTTATGAGTCTTGATTTTTTTTAACATTGTAATTGGCCACGGACGTCATGTCGCTGTTTAAACTTTAGGACTTCATAATTGTACTTGTACTGAAGGGAACTGGGTAAATTGTTCATAAGATTGTTTATTCGTGGTAATGTAGCATACACCCAACTAAACATTTTCAAATAAAGTTAAATGCGACCGGAAAGCTGGACAGACAGCAAGATTCTTGCAAGTTACACAAAAAGGTTTCCACCAGAGAATCCGAACTAGTATTAGATAAGTAATATCTGTATCAGTTCATGATTAAAACTGATTGTCAAAAATATCTCGAAATGTTTTGTAAACAAATCCATTATAATATGTACATTTAGATTTACTGAAACCTTAATTATATTGCACTCTAATGTAGTGTAAAATTAAAATAATGGAAAATATAATGTAACAGGTGTTCATTCTTTCCTTTATTCCAACATCATGTAACATTGTAATAGTGTGCATAATTCTTTAATATACCTCCGAATTGCAAAAGAGAAATGATTACATACATTGAAAAGATTTGAAACGATGCCTGTGGAGACGTTTGATGGTGATGAGAAAAAGAGTGAATGTTAACAAAAACTACAATAACTGGATAGGAAATGGGTAACTGTAATAAGAGTCTTTACAAAATTCAGAATACTGTGAATTACGCTATAGGCGTTTTAAAGAAGTCTTTGCCCCCCATTATGAAATAGACATTATCCATCTCTGTGTAAATTATAGAATCGTCAAGTGTTCATTCATTGAGGAGTATTGATATTGCATGCTAATATGTATCTCCATGAATACTAATGACAGGCTTTTCTTAAAAGTTGTCCTTTTAGACTAAAAATGACTCTTTACCTTTAAGAGAACTGTAAAATGGGGAAATGTGATGGTAAAATGACAAAGAGATAAATTAATCAGGTTTTTAGTTATTTTTAAATAGCTGCTCCTAAGTTGTTTGTTAAAGGCGACATAATGGAAAGAACTGCCTCTCACATCTGCGGCTGCAGATCTGATTTCAGCCCAAAGACATTTTCTTTAGGTGGATTAGTACCTCCATAGTATTCCTCTGACCAAGAATGTACAGTGATGTACATGTTTTACTGTCCTGTACAGGGTTTCCTTTATAGCTTTGCTACCTGAGATCACACTGCATCATGACCTTGACCTGAAGAAGTGTTTTGTGGCAATGAATGAATGAAATAGTATAAGTGTATAGTTAAATAATCCAGTATAATTCTCAAAAACTGGAATTTTGGTTTTATAAATATATATTTTTAGCAGATTCACCCAACTTCATTGAATAATATGCTATGACTCTGATCTTCTCAGCTGTGATGAATGACACCCAGGACCAGACGAGTTCACCACCTGCAAGAAATGCCTGTAAAGTGGAGCTGAGAGTCTCCTGCAAGAATCTGCTGGACCGGGATACGCTGAACAAGTCCGATCCCTGTGTCATCCTCATGGGCCAGGGGGAGGGAGACTGGGAAGAGGTGGGTCCTCACACCCCTGGTGCTCTGTTGTGCACGCCGTTTTAACGTCAAGTAACATGCTTCAAGTTTGGTGAAGAATCAGAACACTGAGCTCCTGACTTTCTTATGATGAGGGCAGGCATGTAGCCAGGTAGTAAAAACTTGAGTTTGCACCCCCCTCAAAATTTGCTTTAGGCGCCCCCTCCTTCTGCTATGCAGGGACCCCCTCTCCCCAGTTGCTAAAATCTACCAAGAGAGACCTTTATCAGATCCCCTGTGAAATTTGTTTCTGGCTACAGGCCTGGATGAGGGTAGTAAATGCTATTTATATTTTTATAACTTTGTTGGTATTTTTAATTCGTTATAACATTATTCTTTGCTGGTGTAGTGTAGTTCATGATCGACAGTACCAGTTACAAGTTTGGACACACCAAGCCACCTACAAAGGAGTGTGATAGTGTTGCATCACATGACCTGGCCACCTGACCTAAACCCATTAGAGATGGTTTTGGAGGAGTCTGATTGGAGAGTGAAGGAAAAGTGGCCAATGAGTGCACAGCATATATGTGGGACCTCTTTCAGGATGGCTGGAAAAGCATCCCAGGAGGCCACCTCATGAAACTGGTGTAGAGGAGACAGTAGGGTCTGCCAGGCCCTCGAGCAACTGGGGTTAAGGATGTTGCTTAAGAGCTCAATAGTGGGATCAGTCTGCTGACCCAAGAATTGGAACCAGCAACCTGGCAACCATCTGAGTCCCAACCCACAGAATTGCTCCCCGCCCCCGTCTTTATAATTATACTAAAATGTAAAGAATAGCACAAATAAACCTTTCTGTGGGTAGGTGTGCCCAAACTTTTGAGAATGTTGTGTCGCTGTACACAAGCTGGGCAACAGAAGCTACCAGTGTGTTGTCTAAATGTCATTGGCTTTTTCAAATTACAATCTGGTGTGGCCCTAAAGCCTGACATATGGGTCTTGTATGAGAAATGAGCTGTCTGTGATGCAGCATCAGAAGCTGGGATGAAATGTTAATCCTGCCTGCATTCTCCATCATCAGTGCCATGCAGAAGAAATAATATGGGGAGCTGGAATGTTGAGTATGGTTCAGCTTGACTGGAAGTGACACTGCCTTCAAAATGTGCTCTATACACCCCAGAAAACCGTATCTGTCATTTTTATTGAGTCGCTCGGCTGCCTTAAAATCAGTATTTGTGTACTTTGCAGCATGTTCACCAATTTATCTGAGGTATTCTACAGTACTCAAGTTGTATATACTGAGTTTGTGTGGTTGTTCTGCAAGCATGGGTATCAGTTTATCCCCAGTTGTAAAACCTCTACCATCTTGGTCCCATGTATAGAGC
Organism: Hyperopisus bebe; assembly: GCA_026777045.1. Classification (NCBI taxonomy): domain Eukaryota; kingdom Metazoa; phylum Chordata; class Actinopteri; order Osteoglossiformes; family Mormyridae; genus Hyperopisus; species Hyperopisus bebe. The sequence goes on from JAODJW010000019.1 coordinate 1,718,745, forward strand.
TAAACGTGGACAGATGCGCAACGTAGACAAGGTGCCGGTACTCCCCTTGGTATTTAGTACTAGGTGCCGGTTATCCCTTTGTTATTCAGTACCAGGTGCCGGTACTCCCTTTGTTATGCAGTACCAGGAGCCGTAATTCCCCTTGTTATTTAGTACTAGGTGCTGATACTCCCCTTGTTATTCAGTAGTAGGTGCTGGTACTCCCCTTGTTATTCAGTACCAAGTGCCGATACTCACTTTGTTATTTAGTACCAGGAGCCGGAATTTTCCTTGCTATTCAGTTGCTGGTACTCCGCATGTTATTCAGTACTAGGTGCTGGTCCTTCCTTTGTTATTCAATACCAGGTGTGCGTACTCCCCTTGTTATTCAGCTCCAGGTGCCTCTACTCCCCTTGTTATTCAGCTCCAGGTGCCGGTACTCCCCTTGTTATTCAGCACCAGATGCCATTACTCCCCTTGTTATTCTGTAGTGGGTGCCAGTACTTCCCTTCTTATACAGTACCAGGTGCCAGTACTCCCCTTGTTATTCAGTTCCAGCAGATATTGAGAGGTACTGGTACTATGAAGAGAAACAAAGAGGTGCTGGTTCTGTGTACCAATGAGTACTGGCCAACTTCACACAGTGTATTTAGGGATGAATATGTTGTTTTTAAGTAAGGATTGTTTTTAGGCCTATCAACACAACAGAAATGTATGTATAGGGTACTTAAATGTATTTTGTGGTATTGTTCATGTAAACCCTTCTCTGACATGGAACACCGACTAAATGAAATAATGTAAAACTTCTAAAAGATATATATTAAGTACAATGATTCAGAATTATTTAGTTCACACTGACAATAATGAAACTTAATGACAGATCTCAGATATTATTATCAGTTATTATCTCTGGAATGAGCCACATTTTATCTATGCATTAAGCTACTGTGAGATAGTTAACCCCAGTAATTACCCACATTTCCATCTATTCATCTTCCAATCCCTCATCCAATATGGGCTCATGAGGGTGACAAGGAGCACATCCAACGCAACACAGGGCACGAAGCAGGGAGACCCCATGGATAGGACACCAGTCCGTCACAGGGGACACACGCATTCCAATTTAATCACTGATATTTGCTTCTGTGTAAAATCTTCTTTGTAGGTAGCTGTGTGCCCTACGCTGTACCCTGATACCTGTAGTTACATTTCTGGGGAGGTGTGCATAAGGTTATGGCGTAGGGTATGCGACTGTGTAGATACTACAGTATGCAGAAATAAAAACCAGCTTGTAGCCTTTATTGCATGTCTTTGAACTGTTGGGGATGTTGGAGTACCTGTAGGTACGAGCAGGGGGAGAACATGGAAACCTCTCACACGCACAGAGCACGGGGTCGAGTTCAAGACCCAAACATTAAGTGTGTTAGGGACCCCACATTTATGTGTGAGTCACCACATCTTTTCACATTCAAAAAAAGGAAAATTCGTGGTTACTTGTGAGTTCACACTGTTTCACATGTGTTTGCAAGACATGTACCTGCATGATTCTCAGCTCAAGCGGCATCAGATTAGGGGATTCACTCGATGACACCCCACTGTCTAGTTGTCTTCCCTTGTGACTGATTTCAAATTAACATGTTATGTCAGGGAAATTGACAATGCAATTCATCCTATTCATGAGTCCAAAAAGAAACATTCCATCCATCCATCCATCTTCCAACTGCTTATTAAATACAGCCTTCTATAGCCTATTCCAGGCAGCACAGGGCATAGATCGCTTATTAATAAGAATTTCACCAGATGACTTTCTGGAGCAGCTGTTTGAATATTTCACTGTACCACCTATTATGATTGTGTGCACATTCTATTAATATTAATACTAAATCCTTTCAGAACAGACAAGAAGGTTGAAAATCTCCAGGTGTGGGTAGGAGTGGAATTAAAAAAAACACATGTCCTATACAAAACATCTAATGCAGAAAATTTATTTGCAAAGACAAACAAATGAGCTGAGTTTTAGGGAAACCAGGTGTTTTTTTCCAGGCAGCAGTAAATTTCGTTCGGGCCACATTGTGACCATAGAAGTTACTGAAATCTTATCCCTCTGAATCATCCAAAAGTGTGCTTGAAACACATAGTCACCTTTCAGCCGTCATTCAGATCTAATAGGGTTGTCACACCAAAGATGCAGATCTTTACCCAGCAAATGCACAACTGTTGTTTTTAGTAAGTTTACAATAATATATGAATTTAAATTTGTAGGTATTTTAAAGGGTGGTTGAGAGAAATGAATGAATATGTTGGACTGCAGGAAAACTAAAATGCATCTCTTCAGAGCCCAATAGTGGGATCAGTCTGCTGACCCAAGAAATTGAACCAAAGTTATTTGTTCAGAAACAAATCTTAATGAAGCTGCATTTGATTTAAGCTGTGAAATATTTTTAAGAATGTTGTGTTTTCTGGCTACTATTGTGGAGTCCTCATGCATTTTGTGTGTTTGTATGTAAATCACTGTATCTGAGCCAGTGGCCTTGGCTTCCCACATCAATATTCAGAGTTATTTCTGGTGCAGATTCCACTTGATTTCCTTTTTCCCGTAGATTGACTGAATCCATAGTTTACACAATCCAAGCAAATATTAATTAGAAGAAAAAAAATCCTTTTATATCTATTGTTGACCATGTAGCCTCCATTCACAAGCCCTCCGTCAGCCATCCCAGTCCCTTCCAACAAACCTACAAATTCACATTTCAGCTTGGCATCGAAGGGCTTCACCGCTCCAGTAAACAGAACAATGTTTACAGAGCTGTGCTGGCAGATGGTAGATTAAAATGGACAATTAAGCAGTGTTTTTGCACTCTATTACCACTTCCATGCAGTATTCTGCATCAGAGCACACTGCATGAAATATCAAACAAACAAGAATGACCTTCAATTTATCAGGCCTTAGTTAATTGTAACTTTTTACCTCAAGGTAAAAATTACAACTATATAGATACTTTTAAATTTCCTTTTTATTATAGCGAGTTCTGTACAAAGTTGCATTACACAAACCCCAAATTTATAAAAAGTTTTATTTAATAGTGTCTTGCTCAGTACAGTGGCTCATTAAGTGCTTACCAGTCCAATGCAGAGGTCTGTTTATAAACACTGTTATACACATGCCTTGAGCAAAGGTCAGAAGCGCCATCTTTTGCTTTCTGTTTTATATATACAGTATACAGGTGCTCCTCTACTTACTAACTTTCAACTTACGAATATACGAACGAAGAGGACTGCAAGTTCAAATTGTGTTCCTTGAGCTCCAGTTTCCTGTCCGCAACATCAATTTTTTTTCTCTGCGCACCAATTCTGCCTAGTACGAGTTCTTGCCGCTACTCCTGCCACACAGCAGCGTAGTGTGCATGCTTCCAGCATCCTAGTTCTTTGTACTTGCATATAATGTATAAATGATGTTGAATAACGACTTGCGAACCTTTCAAGTTACGATCGGCTGTTCAGAACATAACTCATTCGTAAGTAGAGGAGCATCTGTATATAGACAGATACACACTTAACATCTCATACGTATATGCGTATGTATATACTCTAAACCTGTAATCAGTAAGCCTGACAGCTGCCCTGTGCACCCTTCTTGTACTCTTGTGTTGTTCTACTCCTTGGACTCCAAAGTCATATCTCTGAACACCACTTTAATTACACTACACCATCTTACTCATTTAGCACTGCTACAAAAATGTACCACATTTCCACCTATTATGACAATGCAGTGCTATGCTGAGCGGAGGACATTTTATTTCATTTTCTAATTTGATAAACTGCCAGGGTCCAGGTAAATTTTATTTGAATTTTAAATGTTCAAAATTGACTAGGCCTCGTAACCCTGACCAGGATCAGTGACCTAAAGATAGGTGGATTGATGGAATATCTACTATTCCACTACCACACATAGTGGGAGTTAGTGTTGGGGCATAAGGGAATACCGCATGCATTGGGAGTTAGCGTTATTGGTGTAGGGGATACCACATGCAGTGGGAGTTAGCGTTAGGGGTGTAAGGGATACCACATGCATTAGGAGTTAGCGTTAGGGACATATGGGATACCACATGCAATGGGAGATAGCGTTGGGACATAGGGGACATAGGGGACATAGGGGACACCAAATGCAGTGGGAGTTAGTGTTAGGGATGTAGGGTATTCCACATGCAGTGGGAGATACCGTTATGGATATGAAGGATGCCACTTATGTCCCAGAGAGGCAGTTTTCGTTGTAATATTGGACCTGTGTTTCTAGGCGGCTGTCCAAGGTGCTGATGGCAGTGCATGGCCAACTTCACTCATTGTGTCTACATCGTTGTGACATTTTCTTTGTTTTTTCAACTTTAAGATTATTTACTGCAGCATAAGACTTGTACTATAGTAAATGCTCACCTGTCTGAAATAAATTGTCTAGTTCATTTTTTATCTGGATCATTCAGTGTCATATTTACCATGATCCTCACCAGGAGAGCAGACTCTAGATGGATGGATGTGTCCCCTATTACCCTTGAATGATTTTACTTTTAAAGATACTTGTGTCAACGCCTCCTTGATGAATTGACTAGGCGTCATTTCTTTCAGGGGTCACTGTCCTCTTGCTGTTGTATTGGTTCCTCATCTCTCCTTACCCATCGTGGGTTTTTCCCTTCCCTGAGCCAGATAGACAGGACAGAGGTCATCAAGAGTAACCTGAACCCTACCTTCAGCAAGGTCTTTACTCTGGACTACCTCTTCGAGGAGGTGCAGAAGCTGCGTTTCGAGGTATACGACATCCATGGGTCTCATAGCATCGACACCCATGAGGATGACTACCTGGGAGGCATGGAGTGCACGCTTGGCAAGGTAGGATGCTGACGTGGTGTCTTCTCCAGGTCTAAGGCATTCAGAGACTTGCCTAATGGTATTTGATATGCTCTGCTGATGCCTTACTCCTTATTAGTCACACCAATGCTTTACTCTATAACCTGTGCGTGAATATGGGTGCTAATTAGCATGCAGCATGCTGCTCACTCAACCCTAAGCTATAGTGTTAGACTTAGAAGACACAACTACATGGAGCAAAGGGTAAAACTACTGATTCATGGTCAAATGTTAATTATTTATGAGAGAACATCTCGCACAACCAAAAGTACCCCTTGACAATGATGATGGTAATGGTAAGGATGTTGCTAATATTACTTTGCATTGTAAATCTGTGTTGCTACCAGCACACCCCAGTGTTTTTAAAATAAAAAAGACACATACTAACATACTCGCTATTCAGAATAGTAAATGACTTTCAGTAGTGTAACTCCATTCATGAAATGTTTTAGCAGCAGAGGTAGATGGTTTAGGTCCAGAAAATAAAAATCCAGACTAAGATTTTGTTTCAACGAATCAGTTGAGTACTCTGGGACTGTGACTCTTCATGCTCAACTGGTTGGTTGAACTAAATCTTAGTCTGATTTTTTACTTTCTGCACCTGAACTGTCCACCTCTGTATAGCAGGTAGGCAAGTTACCCTTGTCTTGATTTACTTTAATCTAATCTCATTTTCTCCAGTAGTACATTTAGTAGTGCATGTTTCTTCTGAGAAATTTTCTGTTCTATATTTAGAGTAATTTCCGACATTGCCAAATGAGATGTGTAATTCAGCTTAAGATGTAATTTAGCATGGTGTGTCATTAAATACTAACACCACTGGAAATTAGTACCTTAAACAATTCCAACGAATGAGGTTGGAAAAATAAAAATTTTGTGGTTAAAGGCTCTGAATTAGCTAGATGTCCTTTAAGATGAAACAAAAGGGGGGAGGGTCTCTGAGTGTTCACCTATACAACTCTGCTGCATCACTGTGAGTAGGCATTTCTACATGTGAAACCAGAGAAGAGGTGTCAGGTACCAATGTATAACAAATAAGTACAAAAGTGCATTAATCTTCCACAGCTCTAGAAATGTCTGACCAGGATTTTTCTCTCACAGATTGTGGCTCAGAAGAAGATAGTAAAGCTTCTTTCTCTGAAATATGGGAAGAATGCTGGGAAATCCACTATAACGGTGTGTTTTTTAGACATCTTGTGTCTTTTTATATCTAACAAAATACTTTGAAACAACTGTGGATTGATTGCTACACCTTTGAGTCAAATTGCGAACAAAAAGCAACTACCAGGAAGTCAGTTAAATCGATCTTTAATTGACAGAAGGATAATCTCGCCCATTGTTAAAGCTGAAGCTTAATTTCATCACTGTGACCCATAAGTACCTTAATGCACGAAACCCTCATATACATATTTATAGTGTAATATGCCTCATGTAGAGACTCAGCCTCTGGCACATACAAAATATTTCCTTCAATCAACCACTTTCCACCTGGCTGCCATTTTGTCCCACTCTAATGATCTTGCAATGCACACCAACACATAACTCGCATTACATTCACTTTAACACCTACATCTGCATGACTGTTATTGTGCACCATTAAATACTCCATTGCTCGTGAAATAAAACAAGACTTGGCATGCGCACAGTAAATCGCTAGAATCTTATGTGTAGAGTCTGTTTAGCCTGTAAACAATGCTGTATTTTCGCAGTAGATGCATATCTGGGATGGCCTGTGTCTTCTGCACCTTATTAATAATATCAGTGAAACCTCTCATGGATCTATTTGATACATTTGTGCACTAAACACTTTATCTCTAGCAGTGGTTCAGCTAGTGCTGTTCACAGTATTAATTAAGTATTCACTGTGGATCCTTGTTCACCTGTAGTTTCCACTTGGCCATAATCAATGAAAGGGTGCAATAGGAAGTCAATGGCTGTGTAACTGCCTGGATCTCAACGCGCATCCAAAATATGAGTTACATAAGTGGATTAAATGTATGGATAGTTTTAGTCAATATTTACAGTCTGTATTTATGAATGGTTGCCATTCCCCCATTTTCTCACCATCCTGTCAGCCTGTCCTCATAAAACTCAACAATTATTACTAAATGATTATTGATATGCTGCCCTGAACATTTCATTACTCGCATGAACTGCAATGCTTTGAAAATCATTCACCTTGAAGCTCATCCAGCAGAGAAGAGAACAGTCTGTGACATTTAAACTTTTAAATGGAATTACTTCTCCACAAAAATGCAATGTATAATTTGATTCCCTCTCAAAACATGTTATGTAGGTAACCTGTTGTAATTCCAGGAAGGAAGGCAGTGCAGAAAGGCATGGAATGAGCAGACACTATCAGAGATGAAGCATAGTGGAAATTTCATGTCATGCAACATGTTGGTGGAAAAGTGTAATTTACTATCCATGCAAAAAACAAAATTTCTATATGTCAGAATAGCCTCCTTCATATCATAGCATTTAAAATGATCGAAAAAGAGCATGCAATCAATAATCTGGCAGAATATGTTATGATGGTAAGAGTTATTTGTTAGAAACAGTAACTGACCTACAAAGAACTGCCAGAAAACTGACCATTCATCCTAATGTGCCCCATTAACCATTCTCAAGTCATTGGGAAGACGTTAGGGTCTCATGGTTATCAAGCATATACTGCAATCCTGTTCTGTTGACTTAATTTAAGAATCAAGCATATGAACAGATAGACGTAGAACGTGTCAAAATGGACAGTGAAAGTGAGATTCAAGGACATCAGTCTCTCCATACAAGAAACCTGCTTCACCTTGGCACCAAATGACAAGACTCATTCTATCCCAAGAACACCTAGAGGCTTATCAGTTAGTTTTCAAGGGGCTAATCAGTCCATTTTTCTGACATATTGAATAAAGACAACAAAGTTTTTCTTCATACAGTGAGCTGCTTTTGTATGAATGAAAATCACAATAAAGAAATAAGTAATTATATGAAAACTGCATTACATAAATAAACTGAGTTTTTTTAATTAGAGGAGTGATCGATGCATTTAATTTGTTTCCTAGGTGAGCGTGGAGGAAATTTCAGGAAACAATGAATATGTTGAGCTTTCCTTTTCTGCAGAGAAACTTGATGACAAGGTGAGTTTTGCAGGTTTATAACTTTCAGACTGGCACAATATATCCACTATATGGACAAAAGTATTGGGACACCTGGCCATTACTCCTACGTGAACTTTTATGACACCCCATTGTAAATCCATAGGCATCAATATGGAGCTGGTCCCCCCTTTGTAGCTATAACAGCTGCCACTCTTCTGGGAAGGCTTTCCACAAGATTTTGGGGTGTATCCATAGGATTTTTTGCCTATTCCTCCAGAAGAGCATTTGAGAGGTCACACACTGATGTTGGATGTGAAGGCCTGACTCACAGTCTGTCTTCTAGTTTATCCCAAAGGTTTTCAATGGTATTGAGGTCAGGAGTCTGGGGGGGGGGCAAGTTCTTCCACTCCAAACTAATGTGTTTAAGGACCTTACTGTGCACTGGGGCCCAGTCATGCTGAAACAGAAAAGCGCCTTCCCCAATCTGTTCTCACAAAGTTGGAAGTATGGAACTGTCCAAAATGTCTTGGTATGTTGAAGCATTTGAAGTTCCCTTCACTGGAACTAAGGGGTCTATCCCAACCCCATGAAAAATAACCCCATACCATTATCCCTCCTCCACTAAACTTTACAGTTGGCACAATGCAGTCAGGCAGGTAATGTTCTCTTGACATCCTCCAAACCCAGATTCATCTATCAGACTGCCATTCAAAGAAGTATGATTTGTTACTCCACAAAACATGTTTCTGCTGCTCCAGAGTCCAGTGGTGACTTGCTCTGCACTACTCCATCCAACATGTGGCCTTGCCCTTGGTGTCTTGCATGCAGCTGCTTGGCCAAGGAAATCCATTCCATAAATGTTTCGGCACACAGTTTTTGTGTTGGAGTTAATGCCAGAGGAAATTTGGAACTCTGCAGTTATTGAGTCAACAGAGTGTTGGTAACTTATGCACTATGCACCTCAGCACTCAGAGACCCTGCTCTGTTACTTTACATGGTTTGCCACTTTATGGCTGAGTTTCCGTTGTTCGTAAATGCTTCCACTTTGCAATAATATCACTTACAGTTGACCGTGGAATATCTATCAAAGTAGAACTGACTTATCACAAAGGTTGCATCCTATGACAGAACCACACTTGAATTCATTGAGCTCTCCAGAATGACCTATTCTTTCACTGATGTTTGTAAACCTGACTGGATGGCTAGGTGCTTGATTTGACTTTTGACTTTAATAAAATACATATTATATTATGGAAGTAAATTAATGACAAAAGTCGTTGATGAAAAAAAACACATTGAATTACACTTATCGAATAAAAACACATTGCATTAATGATACTTTGAATTTTTGGGGACTGTAATTTAATATATGCATGCATTTAAACATTGAACATTTCAACCGAAAACATTTCAAT
>JAODJW010000019.1:1729055-1748177 GCA_026777045.1 Hyperopisus bebe
CTCAGGCAGTCCCTGGGTTAGGAACATCTAACTTAGAGCTCATGAAAATATTAGGTGGTTTCAGTGGCTGTATAATATCCATCCATCCATTTTTTGTATTTGCTTGTCCTGTTCATGGGTTTATGAGTGCAAGGCAGGGAACAACCCAGGATGGGGCACCAGCCCATTGCAGGGCACCCTCACACACCATTCACTCACACATGTGGGCAATTTGGTAACTTCAATTAACCTCAGCATGTTTTTCTACTGTGGGGGGAAACTAGAGTACCTGGAGGAAACCCCACAATGATATGGGAAGAACATGTAATCTCCACTTACAGAATCCTGGTGGAGACTCAAATCCTAGTCCCAGAGGCGTATGGCAACAGAGCTAACTACTGCACCACCCCCTGGTTGTATAATATTACCTTATAATCAATATTATTATTATAAACTATTATTATTTTTCTGCCTTACCTATAAAAGTGACTAAACCACTTAGGTAATGGATCTCATTCATAGCCTGGGGACTGCCTGTATAGTAAAGATATACAGTACATGTCTTATATGAATTTGTTTTTTGTTAATTTTAATTATACATATATATAATGTTCGTACACTTGACTGTTGACTGTAATTGGCCAGATTTGACTATTGACTAATTCTTTCATTTGAGATGCCTGTTAAAGAGGCTCTCAGTGAGGTATGTTACCTCCCTCTAGCTACTCCACGGTTTTGTTTTGCTGTCCTCGGGGGCCTGCAGCTTCTCCCACACAACGCACTGTACTGCTGACCTATGTTCCTCTGCCCACATGCCTCTTCTCTTTACGCCTGACACTCTGCCACCATTTCCCAGAATCCCTCTGTGCATTGCCCAGAAGGTCTGTGGCCTAACCCACCTTATACGACAAGCACAGACACACATAAAGTGATTAATCCAAACAAAGCAGGATTTAAGAAGTCGCGAACTGGTCTGGCTCTTACGAGAAGCAAGCCACCTGAGAGATGAACTGAGAAATCAATAAGTTGTTTTTTTTTCTTGCAACTGAAGATGGAAAATGTAACAATAATAAAGGAGTTAACAGTGGTTACTATGAGAGGCGCTGGGATGTAATCGATATGCTCAGATTGTGGTATCTAGCAGAAGAGCATGATGGAGATATGGTATTCAAGGAGTGCGGGCAGAATGCATACTCATCAATTCCCCAGCCTGTCGACTGACTAAATTATGCCACAGGCCTTTTGGGGAAACATACTCTGGAGCAATTTGTTAAGCTTGATAACAGTAAGAAGCAAAGAGCTCTGTTTTACATTTATGCATTCTGTTACACCAATATCAGCTTCACAAAAGCCTTAGCAATCCATGTTTGGTAGTCCCATGTGGAGAACAATGAAGAAAGCAGAGCAATATCTTACACCCTTGATGAACTCATTTTAGTCTTACAGACTATATGCTCCCCAGTGCATAAAACTAGCAGCTTTTATGGGCTGCGTCACATACTGAACACCTTGTAGCATTTGTTGGATTAGCCACCTTTTAGATGCTAACGTGTCTGTGAGGATCATCCATTAGCCTCTATTAAAGCTCCAGTGATGCAGCACAGAGCCCTGGTGTGATTAGGCTTGTCACATGTGCGCCGGAACAACAGATACCATTCAGTGTGTTTCCTAAAAAAAAAAAAAAAAAAAATGTTCAGTGGTGCTATAAATATACCAGCGTAATGCAAAGACAATTATGTGCTCAAAATTATTCCAGCAATTGAATGACTTCAGTGAAAAGGGAGCAATAACCGGTGCAGTGCAGTCAGAAAACAAACCATTGAGAAAAAAAATATGAACATTAATCCAAGCAGCTTTTCAATTTTTAAACACACTCATGCTTTTTAAAATGACTCTGAGATGGGAGAGGACTCAGAGGAGTCTCTGTTTAAATAGCTGGAGGTGAGTCATGCCGTTCTCACTGTTCTTGACGCTGGTGAGTGGTGTCTGATTTAAAAATGCATACTCAAGAACGTGGCAAAGGCAGCATTAATGGTTTAATACCCTCCGGTTTCTCTGATCATTCTCAGCCGTATGGCTTTTTTCATAAAGTTAAGCTGTGGCAAGGTGTTTTTTAAAATCTGTATTATATCATATATAATGACATTCAGGTTGCTTAGATTGAGCCCAGCTTCATTTCAATAGTCTCAATTATTCAATGTGTATGCATATAACCGTCTCAGGAAAAATTTCAGTACTTACGTTTTCAAAACCCTTACCCCTGCCGCCATGTCAAAATTCCTTCTTTTTTCTCTCTTTCTCACAGCATGGGGTCTAAATGTCTAAAAAAATTTGCATTAAAAAACTTGCTTTCAAAGAATAAAGGAAAGCCTAGAAACACTATCTCTGTTTCAGCTGATTGCCTGATTCTGTTCCATTTTCTGCAGGATCTCTTCAGTAAATCGGACCCATTTTTGGAAATATATAGAATTAATGATGATAAAACAGAACAACTGGTCCACAGAACCGAGGTGAGGAGACGTTTGACTGCTTTGTGAAGAAAGGCTTCCTTAACCTCATAATATTTACGCATCATTTTGAGCAGATTGGATTTGAACCTGTAATATAACATTAGTAAGATCTAATTTGATGCCTTCTTGCCACAGAGTGGGAAATGGACCATCAGGGTTTGCCGTTTAGGGCTGTGTAGACATTCAGATGTGGAAGTTCACGGTATGGGCGCTTTAGGGTGCAGAGTGCTTGCTTGAAACTAGGCTTTAGCTTATATATCTCTTGGTTTCGGCAGGTAATCAAGAACAATCTAAACCCTGTTTGGGAGACATTTAAAGTGTCTCTGAGCTCTTTGTGCAGCTGCGATGAGGACAGGAGGCTGAAGGTGGGTACTTCTTCCAGTAATGAGAAGTACTCATAAGTAATGGTCTTTAGCTATATTCAGGGATGTTCCTGAGGGAAATTAGTGGGGGGAAAAAAAACTTGTCTCTCTTTCACTTTCCATGGCATCTCTTTCACAGAATCTTCTTACCATTTGTAGATTCCTGTAGACATGTATCAATCCTAATAACTAGGTTTCGCCGTACATTTTTCATAAAAGGGAAGCTAATCTGTGTTTTCTGTTTGTTTAGCGTTGTCAAGATTGTTACTCAATTCATGAGAGGAATCAAGTAACAGCCGGACAGATACAGTGTCATATGTACAGAGAATAAATTGATAGAGGGCTTTTCTTGGGTATTGCAGTGCCTCGTCTGGGATTATGATTCCAGGGGAAGGCATGATTTTATTGGAGAATTCTATCCCACGTTCAGAGAAATGCAGACAGTAACTGAAGAAAACAAGGTCAGTATGGCCCAGGACAACATGCTTAATGTCTCAAAGTTATGCTGTTATGTCGTGAAAATCCCTCATTATAGACAATCCCTATAATATTTTCTGTTATTTGCTGGTAAAAGAGCAGTGGCACACTCACGTGACTCTTGTGTATATCAAGGTTTCATGGGAATGTATAAATCCAAAGTACAAGTTAAAGAAGAAGAACTACAAAAATTCTGGCGTGGTCATTCTCTCTGAGCTGAAGGTGGGTGCGCAATGCCATACGTGGTTTTGCCATAACACACATGCAGTGACAGAGGCTTTTCTGTGTCATTCAGAACGGGTCCTGCCATTGGGGTTGAGCACATGTGACATGGAACGTGACTGCTCAGTGTGTGTATGTGTGTGTGTGTGTGTGCGTGTGTGTTTGTTTGTTTGTGAGCGACAGAGAGAGAAGAGACCGCTTCCTTTTCGCTGCTCCACTTGAAGAGGCTGTTGGAGATGCCACACTTCCTCTCGTCCCATTTGTTCCTAAATCTAAATGCATGTCAGAAATAGATACAGAGCACCCATGTACTGCTCTGGTACAAACACTTCAGTATTTTAATGGATGAAAGTTTCTATAAAAGACACTGGGGCCTTTTCTCTTGCTTGTGATCATCATGCAGTCACAGTGTTTTATAATGCACTCCTTTTTCCTGCAGCTTCTCAGAGTCTATTCCTTCTTGGATTACATCATGGGGGGATGCCAGATACATTTCACAGTGAGTCAAGTGTCTTGTCCAATATACTGTTTATTCCTCAGTTTGTGGGGCAATGTAGACCTTAAAACTAGGTTTTAGCCTATCTTTTTGTAGTTACGAAAGCAGTGCTCATCCTTCTGTTGGTGTTTTTCGAAGGTCCATGCATGCACACAACATTTAAGATTTTCAGGAAGCGATATTCATTTAGCATAAATTTTTTTCATGTAAAATTTCACTAGAGTGGATGATTTTAGTTTCTTAGCCGAGTCTGCAGCTGATCTGCTATAGTGTTGGCCAGAGACAGCAGCTTTAAGTCTATTGACGTTCTGTTAAAATACTCAGTCACTGTCCTTGGAGCTGGCCATACTTTTCCTGGCCAAGATGACGCAGATAAGCTCCAACATAACTGACTCTGAGGACATGGCCATAAGTTTTTGACTGACTTCAGCTCAGAACATGTCATTTTCACACTAAGGTCATCAGTCTCCAAGAAATAGCAGTCACCTTGATTTACACGACGCAATGCACCAGCATGATTTCAGGCCCTGATCGTAGCAGAAGAGAGGACTTGGTGGCTGGTTTTCTCAATGAAATGACATTGCTTTGTATAGTGTAAAGACTATGTTGGTCTTCAGAGCATCAAAGGATGCCACACTTGTGTTGAACTCACACTTTTGCAGGTGGCTATTGACTTCACTGCTTCGAACGGAGACCCTAAAAACAGCTGCTCTCTACACTACATCCACCCCTACCGGCCCAACGAGTACCTAAATGCCCTGGTGGCACTGTTGGAGATCTGCCAAGATTATGACAGGTATCAGCATCCATTACTCTTATGCCTTAATGGATTCAACGCTTTTTCCATTGGCAGGGTTCTCATTTCTAGTTCTTGATAGGGAATGAAGTATTATGTTCCCTGTGTGAATTATACGTTCATGGGAGTTTTACTTACACAAATATGTTCTGAGGGCAGAATGAAAAATGGTTCCGAGAAATAATCAATCTAATTGTAAATGAGGTGGGTCCATGCAACTGGACCAAGATATCTGATTGGTTGGTCACACCTAATCTATAATCTGATTGGTTATCTCATTGGACCAATTATTTTTCAATCTGCACTCAGAACATTTTTATGTAAGTAAAACTCACATGGGCAAATTATACCACCCTCATGGTTATCTGTTCACTTCAGTTTGCTTTCCTTGGGTAAAAACAACATGCAAAATAGGTATTGACAAGGAGGTGGGTTGAGCTGATTCATGTGAAATCCAGTGGTTGTTTGACAAGAGGAGTATCAAAGTTGAAGTTAACATTTAACTGGAAATATATTACATTTCTTTGTAGTTGGGAAGTTCAAGTCTTAATGGCTATGTTTTTATCACATTGCAGACCTAAAGTCACTACTCATTCATGTATTCCAGGCAAACATTAGCAGAGAGAGTTCATATTGTCTGGTCAAACCAATTTGCTTGGTAATTGGATCCATTGTGACAATTAAAATATTTTTCTTTTTTCCCCCAGTGTGAGCCAGTGATAGATATAGCAATGGCACAAGACTGTTACAGGGTGAACTCATGTTACCATGGCAATGATCAGCAGCTCCTGTGTCTACAGATACTTGAGTTAATAAAACTTCGCTTCCCCATCTGGGCTGAATACGTTGTTAAAGATAAATCGGGTTAGGTGGGTGTATCAAGAGGGCCAGGAAGTCCTCTCCACCATCCATATTTTATTCATATGCAGCAGTATTTGTCTTTGTTATGAATCTTGCATGTTTTGCAGTATTGACATTTAAAAATCTTGTAATGCATGACAGAAAAGTGAGGTAGCTTCACAGGTCCCCAAATGTTTAATTCTGTCTATTGTCTAATAGTCACAATAAAATACAGTGAAATGATTTTTGGATATATTGTAGTAAATATAACTGGATTAATTTGATAGCAAAGCCCATTTCCTAACACGCATAATGCTTTGGAATCTTAATTACATTGTGATTAATGGGTTGGGTTTTTTGAGAGAAAGTCTGATGGTCTGTTCAGTTGTTTAGATACAGATGATAAAATTGAATAAGAGTCATGGCTGGATCCAGCTTATGTCTGTCAGGATCTTTGAAGTAACATCAATATGCTCACCTTCATGGGCATGCATGATTGTGGGAATGAGTGCTTTTGATCTAGAGAAGTTAAGCGTGTCTCCATTCTCCATCAATTTATGGAAATCGATTTATTATCTAGTGCAGAGGCAGCATTGTTGCACAATGGCCCTCATTACACGTTAGCAATTTAAAATTAGCATGATATTTGAACATGACAACAATGCATTATTAATGTTATTGGTTTCTCATTTTCCCCCTAAGAGTCCTGAAAATACTTCAGCTTGCTAAATCATGATGTAATTTAACCTGATGGATGTGAGGAGGTGCGAGTTTCCTGCTGATTTAAATAGGAATTGTCTTCGCCCAGGTATTGATGTTCTACGCTTTAATGGTCATATTGTACATAACCAATGTGCATTATGTCAAAGTAAACAATTAGCTTTGTTTTTGGGTCAGAAATTAAAAAGCGTTTAATAATGGGATGTAATTGCATCTATAATGTTTATGAATCCTTTTGTTTTTATGCAGTGTCCTCAGATATCAGTAGAATTTCTGTTTGTCTGCCTTATTTTCTGTACAATGACACTAAATTATGTGCAGATTCACGAAGCGACATTATTCATGTGGAAACAAAGAAAGAAAATTCACATAAAAAGGTGTGCAACATGGCCAAAATGCAATGCTGTGTAACTTCCCTGCTGTGTATTTTGACTGTGTATCAAATTTTCATGGGTGTGTGTGTGCTGAGACCCAGTGGCTCCTCGGGGTTCCTCTTAATGCCCCTATATTTTCACTTATGATTTGTTTATTTGTCACTGCAGAAAACATGTTAGCGCTCCCTGTGTACGGAAGTTGATTTTGATTAAGATGCCCGCCCCCTCGCTCCCTGCTAGCTCCTTCTCATCACACCCAGGATCAGGCTGTCCTCCCGGATTCATTAGAAGCGGCATTAGCGTTTATGTCACCCCGGAAACACTCTAGCTGTGAAGTTGGTGAGGGAGGTAGATTACCTCTTTTACTGGTGGAGCAAATGAATATGAAAAACTTCCCAGCATTAAAGACACAAATTCATGTTACATGGGGTATTGGTGCAAAGAGAGCTTGGGAAATAAGAATGAGTCAACCATCCAATCATTTTCCATTGCTGTTTATTTAATATGGAATTGTGTTGAGTTTGGAGCAGAAGAAGTCGTCGGCAATACACAGGATGTGACGCCACTCTGTCTCAGGGAACACTCACCCAGAATTCACAATCCCAATGATTACATTAGATTGGCTGTCTTTGGGATTTTAACCAGTGACCTTCCAATGACAGGTGCGGTGCTTTAATTTGCTGCATCAGTATGCTTGTGGGAGTTTTACTTACAAAAAATGTGGGAGGTGAGTCCAAGCAAATAGAGGAGGCGGGACCAACCAATTAGATGTCTTGGACCCACCTCCTCTATAATCTGAAGCAATCATTTTTCGTTCTGCCCTCAGAACATTTTTTTGTAAGAAAAATTCCTTTTTTATTCTTTGAAAGGAAAATGCTAATTATCCTTAACTGGGAGAAGGGGTAATTGACTGAGCAGTAAGATGACATATCACTGTACCACACGAAGCATGCAGTTGGTGATTCTCTTAATTCATTCCCCTGTTTTGGATGTGGCTATGGTGATGAAAAAGCATTGATGATTCCCCATTGAATGCATTGTTTTCCCACACAGAATGCTGGAGCGCATGGTCTGACCTCAGTCTGCAAGATATTCCAGTGGAGAAACAATTCAAACTGACTGTGCAATTAAATGCTCACCTTTTAAAATATTTAGACAAGTTTTACTCCTACATAAATATTTGTTTATTACATTCAAATATTAAATAACTTTATATAGTCAAACCAAGTTAAATAATATTTATAAGAATTTACCTATTATTATATTACATTGAATAATTTAAATATTGTAGCTTGTGTGATGGCTAATTGCCGTGATTTCTTTCCATTTGGAAACAAGTCTATTATCAGATTAAACACTGTTTAAGCCGAATCCTCCAGGGTAAAAATCCAATATAATTCAATCTAATTGTAATTGGATTGAATGTAGATTAAAAATATAAATCATTGCCTACACCTCTGTGCTTAAATTCTCACAACAAAGTGGTACTTAACCAACAACCTGAAACATTTACATTGGTGTAGTTTGAAATACCGGGAGACAAAATTATCAACTCAACGATTAACATTTTGCACTATTTTTTTTCAGTGACAAAAAATTCTCTGCTTTGGGCTTTGGTGCAAGGATTCCCCCAAGTTATGAGGTAAGGGATGGTTATGTTTGCCTGAATTGTGCCAGGTTTGCATTGCTGAGTATATTGCTTCTTCTACACTCACAGGAAGCTAGACAAATGTTAACTACATTATTCATTGGCCTATAATATGTTATAGAAGAAGTAATACACAAGAAACATCTCTGAGGAATCCGTAAGAAGAAAAACCTTTCATTTCACACACATAAAAAACCATTTAATCATGTAGATATAATTTTTCTGCCACATACTCTGCGGCGAGCTGCGAGATCAGATAAGATGGCTGTATAAAAGGCAAGCCTGCTTGCACATCCCAGCCTGTCAAGCTGTCAGATTTCACATTTTGTCTCACACGGAGACTTTCTCTGCCACTGTCTGCTGGAGGCATTACAACCTCTCTGGAAGATGTGCTTTTAATGAAGTTAAAATAATTGGCAGCCATTGTAGGCACCCCTTTGTGCTGATAGAGAGTTGTCATAGGATTTTCTTTGCGAGAGGTGTGGGTGGATCAAACCCCCAGAGGAGAGAACACACTGTCATTTTAAGGACCCCCCCCACCAAACAAAATGTGTAAAGTATGATATGAAGGGAGCTAAATCCTCTGCTCTAGGTAATGAACCAAATACACAGTGTTATATATTTCTAGGGATGTGTAATGAAGATATACACACAGCAGGTGTGTAACATACATTGGTAATGTATGTGATCTTACATATTATTTAATACTTTATTTAAACTGGTTATAGAGAAATATGCATATTTCATTGGCACTGAATTGTTATTTATAAAAAGGTGAATAGTGAATACTGATTCTGTGTCTGGTTATGCTCAGGTCTCTCATGACTTCGCCATTAATTTTGACCCGGACAATGAT
Organism: Hyperopisus bebe; assembly: GCA_026777045.1. Taxonomy (NCBI): domain Eukaryota; kingdom Metazoa; phylum Chordata; class Actinopteri; order Osteoglossiformes; family Mormyridae; genus Hyperopisus; species Hyperopisus bebe. Next base: position 1,738,336 of record JAODJW010000019.1, read on the forward strand.
GAATGTGAAGGTAAAAGTGGCTCATTTTCACTGAAGGCTTCCCGTCTGTCCCATTTTTTAATGTGCATGTCCCAGGGATCTCTTGTCCCAATTCCAGTAAGAGGGCTAATAGAAGAAGGTCAGGCTAGTATGTACCTACTGCCGGTCAGCATGCACCCCCCCTACAAAAAACCTCCCACCAAAGTGGTGTCTCTGTTGCTCTCTATAAGGAATCCAGGGCATCGTAGAAGCATACCAGAACTGCGTTCCCAAAATCCAGCTGTACGGCCCCACCAATGTGGCCCCTATCATAAACAAACTGGGTAAAGTGGCAGCACGGGAGAAAGTGACCAAAGAAGCCTCGGTACGTACCCCTCTCACCGCAGAGAGGCTGCAGAGGGGGCCTGAATATAATGACTGGAGTGTCTGCATGAAGAGCTTCACTAACAAGACCTAACGGGGTGAAATGCAGTCTGAATTGGGTTAATTTATTCCCAAATTGTGAGGTACACAAAAACATCAGTTATGATACTAGAAGTTCAACTCATAATGCTACTTCAAAGGTAGGGAACCTGATCCATTGAGAGCTGGTGCAGGTTTTTGGGATGGCCTCTCAGTCAGCCAATAACAGTGTGTCCCCAGGACTGGAGTTGAGAACCACTGTTTTATTATTGGCTGATTTGATAGGTCAAACCAAAAACCCGCACCCACACCGGCTATCCATGGATCAGGTTCCCCACCCTTGTGTTGTGTATTAGTAGGTACACTCCACAAACTGTCATATACAGTAAATGGTAGGACTCATGTTCATAAAAGACATGTCAGACTATGAATTTTAAAAGGGGCCTAAACTCATTTAACCTCAAAGTGGCCACACGGCTCTGGCATACTGTTGGTATCTGGCTGTTGTTGACAGGTGTGCCCTGCTTTGCGGGAACCTCTGATGAGCCCATGAGTTTCGGTGACATAGGGGCACAATGTTCAGGTGACAAGCAGGTGATTACTCTCTATGGGGAGGAAGCATGAGCTGGGACTATGCAGACTGACAGGCACTGATTCTCTTTTAACAAGCTCACCTGCACTTATGTGGTTCAATGTGAGCTTTAAATCAGTTTCCATCTGTTTTGAGGTTATTTTATGCTAAATATCGTGCCAGTCAGGATTTTCTTTTTCCTTCAGAGTGCTGTTAAAAACTAAAAGTATTTTGTGTTTAATGTCAGTTTATTAAGTACTACTCTTTCAAGAAAGGAAAAAACATTTTAGAGAGGTTCAGTCAAGAAATAATCTTTATGAACACTGTACACACTTGCTGGAGCCATACTGACATCAACTGCACGATGATGTTTGTGTTCCATTTCCTTCTTCAATAACATGATACTTGGGCAATAAATCTCTGGAAGCACATGGTTGGAGAGAAGAGGGATGGCACAGCTGGAGGGGAATGGCAGTGCGAGGGAGTTGGTGATGGAGGGAATCTCAGAAACATCCCTCAAACCAAACTGAAGCTATAAACTATATGAACTAACAAACTATACTAGCTAAAAACCCAGATCGGAATAAAAATCGCCTGTTTATCACCAAGTACCTTAAAATGCAAAGACTATACTTTGGGGTGTTGTGCAAGATGAGCAAGTCTAGATCAGTGTTCCTCAATCCGGTCCTCAGGGACCCACAGTCGGTCCGTGTTTTTGCTCCCTCCGAGCTCCCGGCCAGACAGTCAACACTTTTGCTCTCTCTGAGCTCCCGAAAACATGAACTGTCTGTGGGTCCCAGAAGATTGGATTGGGAAACACTGGTATAGACAATGAATGAATTTATATATATAAATAAAATAAATAATAAACTGACATCTGTCCAACGAGCAACTCTTTCAGCAAGGATAACTTTTGTTGTCAGTTAAACCTTTCGCTGTTCTGCCCAAAACACTAATGAGAGCAATTAGGGGCACTGTAGCCTGATAATCATGCTTGTACTCAGTGCACTACCTATAATCCAGGCAATAAATAGATAACTGCAGGTTTCTGAAGTTGTTTGTGGCTACTGTCTGTGCTGATTGTCAGCTTGGTGTCACTATAAATATGTTTTCTGCATTTTAATTTTATTCAAGTGATTGGTGGCTCTGATGCTAGGGATCTGTCCCATGATTCATAAGGTTGCTGGTTCAAATCCCATGAATGCCAGGAGTGATCCTGCTCTATTGGGCCTTACTCAGCAAGGCCTTAACCTACAATTACTTTGTCCTGAGTTTGACGTTAATCTACATCCAGCCCTGCAAGGAGGTCTTCCAACTTACAGGGAAAATTTGGGGGTTGGTGGCAGGATTGGCACTCCAGACACTGGAAAAAGTCACACTGTTGTATTCAGACTAGTGTGGTGTTGAAGTATCACCCACTGCAGGGCTGCACTCAGGTTCTCACACTTGAGGTGGCTTGTTGTGTGGTGGGTGCAGCAACACACTGTGATCAGTGTGTGCTCCTTACCTCCTCCTTTGATATTCAATTCTGAAAATTAATTCCAGTAAAAACTAACTAAATAAATAGCCAACAGTTGTGAACATTAATGTTTAAATGGAAAAATCCAGACAGCATTGGTCACTGGCTTTGTGGTCTGTTGTGGAGAATTTATTTCTTGGACTCATATTTTTTTGTGTGGGTGGATGAATATCAATTGATTACCCTGCATGCTGGTACTATGCCACTAAATTATTATTAAATGATTATTAAATGATCATATTGTATAACCTGAGTTTAAATTTCTAGTCTAAAGTGATGTTTTCTTACCCAGCGATACCACATCCTCCTGATCCTCACTGACGGCGTGGTGACAGACATGGGGGACACACGTGAGGCCATCGTACGTGCCTCCTACCAACCCCTGTCCATCATCATCGTTGGGGTGGGAAACGCCGACTTCACAGACATGCAGATCTTGGATGGAGATGACGGGGTCCTGCGTTCACTCAAAGGGGATCCTGTGCTGAGGGACATCGTGCAGTTTGTGCCCTTCAGAGACTTTAAATCGGTCAGTCCATCTCACTCACTGTACTGTAGATGTACCTTCAAATCAGTCAGTCCATCTCACTCACTGTACCATAGATGTACCTTCAATTTGGTCAGTCCATCTCACTCACTGTACCATAGATGTACCTTCAAATCAGTCAGTCCATTTCACTCACTGTACCATAGATGTACCTTCAATTTGGTCAGTCCATCTCAGTCACTGTACCATAGATGTACCTTCAAATCAGTCAGTCCATCTCACTCACTGTACCATAGATGTACCTTCAAATCGGTCAGTCCATCTCACTCACTGTACCAAAAATGTACCTTCAAATTGGTTAGTCCTACTCACTGTCTTTGTTGTTATGTGTAGTTAATTTACATTAAGGTGCATTTTTGGTAGAAATAAGAAATGGTAGAATTTTTGGTAGAAATAAGAATTTTAAGCAAATTTTGTAGGTTCAAAGGATATTCTGTGCTTTAGAATTGGGATATTTTCCACTGCTGAATTAGAAAATGTAGTCCCAGAAGTCCCTCAGCAAACAATGTTACCTTACGGTAAAGTCATGTCGAGGCAGGAGAGCAGCATGTGTTGGTGGCAGAACCAACAAGACAAGCAGTAACGTAGATAAGCAGGATGTCCAGTGTTATGTAACAGCTCAGATTTCATACCAGGAAGCTGGTTTCATTTTGAACACTGCCCAATGGAGAAATCCGTCCAGTGCCTTTGAAGAAGCAAACAACAATTTTTTATGGACCTAATATCACTGTCATCTGGACATGCTTTCGTTAATATTTAACAGTTTTTCCCAGGAGGAAACCTTTGTGTCTCTTTATCACAGTGTTCTGTATGTGATATTGCCATGCTTTGATCAGAACTGTCATCCCTGAGGGAATGGATGGGCGCCCGGCTGTCACGCACCCCTGTGCTTGTGCTGCAGCTGTACCCTTTGTGTTTCAGGCCTCTCCTGCTGCCCTGGCCAAATGTGTTCTTGCTGAGGTGCCCAAGCAGGTGGTAGAGTACTACAGTCATATGGGATATGGGCCCAAGACGCCAGTGCTGGATTCACCCACCTCTGTGCCCAACACCCCTGAGTAATGAAGAATCCTGTCAGCAAACAGACCCAGGTTGTTTGGATAGGTAAGTGTTCAGGAGACACGCTATTTATCCCCATCCAGATATAAAAATATTAGATATTATGATGATTCATTTGTATTTTTATTTTGGCTCTGGGTGTTTTGGTCTGTCTGGCCCTGAGCCTGTGCTGTCCTGGTTTTTGTAGACTGCTTCTATAATTTCTCTTGTTCAAATGGCTCTTTTTTAATCATCTGCAAATATTTTTTAATCTTTTTTTTTTTTTAATTTCCTCATCTACTCTCTTGCCCTGCTTTAAGAATCAAAGGGCAATGGTAAATTATGTCATTGCTTATACATTACAATATATTGATATGTATTAATAGTCTAGATATTTGGAATATATTCATTGATAGAATCCAGGAAAAATGATTCTTTTTAACAGCAAATAAAATGGTCTGGGTCAATGAATTGAATATTAATCTCTATTCAGTCAAAAGGAAAAATGTTCTTCATGTAATTTATGTGTATTTGAGCTTTGCATTTTGCAATTTCTACTAATTGTTCCACTTTTATGATTCTTTTACACGCTGCAACTTCCTATGATTCTACAGAATGCATACTAAAGCCATAATCAAGTGTATCCAGTATGTTTGACCCCATGAAAAGAGAATTATAAGGTGTTCAAACACCCTCCTGACATTATGGCATTTCATTGGCAGATGTTACACCTTAGAGTCCATTGTTTTCCTACAATTTCCCTGCAGCCCTGTATGTCGACAGCATCACATGAACTAAACAGCCTCAGCTCTCTTGCGTAGTGGCTTCCTGCAAACACTCGTATTCGCTAAGTGATGCTGTCTTGAAAGTAGTCTAGAATACTTATACATTGTGCTTTTTCAGATGTGATAGAAAAATATTTTTTGTATTTCATAAAGATGTTTTTTTGTTCTCAAAAATCGAATGGTAAGCAGCCATAATTGAGGAAAAATGTCATGAAGATGGGCTTTTGCTTGATGCTTTAAATATAGAGGGGTCCAGGTCATCGGTCATTGTTCATGTTTCTATTCACATGCCCCCATAAAGATCCCAGCTGGATAAAAGACCTTCTGTGATCCTTTTAACTGACATTATTAAATATGTCCACAATTTAGACAAGACTGAAATAACACACAAATCAATATGACACCCACCAGTAGTTCTTGTAGAACAAAAGTGTGTTCGCAAAAAAGTGTGTTTGAGTTATCACCACTACTCACTGAGACACTTCAGAGTGAGAACATGCAGGTTAAATACAAGGTGTGACTTGTAAAATATTGGCATGAAAAGGAATAAATGGAATGTACCAATACAATCTACCAGCAAACTGAGATATGAAGGAACTGGTCACATTTCTCACTAGTGGTTTGGATTCCCTTCACCCTGGTGGTGTGACCTCCACTGTCTTTCAGTTAGACAAGAAAAGAGGGAGGTAGCTGTATAAAGAAGTCACCATGACACTGGTAAACACCCCTGTCCTTAACTGTATTTTGGTGCAGTCCTAGAAATATTTCTGCATGCTTACCTCAGTGCACTAAAAATGTTTCATCCATTGGATTAAAATGTTTACGCCTGCAATCTTCCTTCCAGTTACATAAACTGCATATTTTCCTGTCAACTCCTTAATAGCCTATAAGTAAATGTTTAAAAGCATCTGCATGTGTGACAGTGTTGCAATGTGGTACGTGATTGTGACACATTTTCCTCTGAACTTCTTTTTGAAAGAAAAAATATAAATAAAGATGAATATTTACTGCAATTTTACCTTTATTTTTCATGCTTTGCCTTGATTTTTTTTTGAACTTCTAAATGTTAACTGTTGCATATTTTTCACCTGTGGTTAATGTGGAAGCGTTTTTGTGCTGACAATTCAATGTACATAACCTGAAAAGGCAAGGGCTTGTGCTATGCTATTTATGACCTTCAGTTAGGAACCTACCTAGAAATTCTAGGCCCCCTGACTTAATACCACCTTAAGCCCCCTCTTGCTCAGTTTTACATTAATTCTGCTGAGGCTGCGGCTCAAACTGGTGATCTTCTGATCACAGGCACAGAGTCTGACCCACAAAACAACAACAACATTAATTTCTCTATACACACTTGTCCTGGCTGAAAATTAGTGGATGGTATATCTGCTATGTTATGGCATGGAATGGGGGTGGGGGCCAGGAGGAGACATTGACGGAAGGATCCCCAGTAGTGCTTCTCATTACACTGTGGTGAAAAACGTGCTCTGGATAGCGGCCCCCATTGTCGGATGGGCAGAATAGTCCATAATGCTGTTCAGTTTTGTCACTCATGATATCGCCCACTGTACGCACTTGTAGTTGTAATGGGCACATGATGGGGGCAGCATGGGGGTTTGTTGAGTAGCCCTGGTGCCTCAGACCTCCTCCATTAGGTTTTGAATCCTGTCCTCTTTCTGCAGATGTTGAGCTTTCATGTTCACTCAGTGTCATATGAGAGGAGACCAGCTACTCTGGGACCAGACCTGTGCTGGGTACTGCAGGTGCTCCCTAACTAGAGGAGGGGAGGAGCTGTCTGGGTACCACTTGTTTAAGATTCAGTAATCTACGTAGCCAGCTTACAAACCGCGTAAGGTGCCTTTTCTGTCACGTAAGTATTGGTCACTATCAGCAGACTAAAGAATAATCCAAAATTCCCATCCTCCAAATCGACGTGGGACATTTTTCTGTTACATCTTACTATTCTTGGCAGTTATTTTTTCCCTTTTTTGGCTCCCACATGCTGAAGACATGTTGGAAACAACAATTAACAGCAATAAGCTGACCCACCATTGGGAGCTCTGTGGTCTGTGCGGTGGTCTTTCGCTGAGGTAAAGCGACGGAAAGCAGAGGTGTTTTCTCGTTATGGCACTGTGCTGGTGTCCCACCCCCCACACCGAGCCTAAAGACAGCTAAACCTCCCGAGTGCATCCGTAAAAGGCATCACGCAGCAGGGACTTGATTATCTCTGTTGTTCTGGGACTGTGCTGAAGCAGTTTGGGTAGAGCGGAGACTCTCTGAGTGGTACTGAAGCTCAGGCCATGCAGCCACTCTTATTACTGCAACTCGGCCTCCGCACCCCGTTCAGGGCTGCATACTCCTATTTTTCCCTCCACCAATTTAATAGAACAAACTGAATGGGTACGCAGTACCTGCAATTGGGATTAGAATAACGCTTGATGTTCCAGTGCAAACACTGAATTGAATTGCATCCATTGGATTTTAAATAAGTGCCTTACAGGAGCACAATCCACGTTTTACACATATTTTATTCTACTCTCTTATACTGACAGTGCAGTTTCTATGAACCTTTATAATAGCTTTGCATTGCAGGTACTTTGTAGACAATTATGTCATTCATCATCCAGTGCCCTTGTTCCTGCTTTGCAGGCAGAATCATATAAATAGCGATTTATGGTGTTTTTCTTTTCATAACGTTAACAGTAACCATTTCATGCTGCACTGCAGGTAGTGCTATCAAGGGGAAAAGGTTGAAATCTCACCCCCCAGCTTTTATGTGAGTGCCCGTGTTCTGTCGATATATGTTGCCTTGTCGAAAAATGCTACCGTAGTGCTAATCGATAGCCCTAACCCTAACCCTAACCCCCCAAAACCCCTAAAACCCTTACCTTAACCCTAACCCTAACCCCTAAAACCTAACCCTAATCCCAAGACGGTGGAACTGCACATGCGCAGAATGGCTCGATAGCACGTCTCGATAGGTAGTATTTTATGACAGAACACCGGTCTCTTCCAGGTTCTCTGGTTTCCTCCCTCAGTCCAAAGACATGCAATTAACCAAATTGGGGTCTTTAAATTGCTCATTGTGTCCGTGAATGTGTGTGTACCATGTGATGGACTGGCATCCCATGCAGATAGACGCCAGGCCCCAAGTGACCTTGTACTGGAAAAGTGGTTGATGTTTTTTATGATTTTATGTGAACATACAGTTCAAACTTCATCCTTCCATTACAACATCTCGTTATGGGCATTAATGACTTTCTTCAGTTGGTAGTCACAGCTCAGTACATGTACTGGGTCAGTGCTGTGACACTCATTGACTTTGTTTTCTTTGACCTGGTAAGAGCTTCTCCATCATCTGTAAAATCACTGTTAGTAATGGCTGTCACCATGGCAACGGTGCTTGTAAAGACATGATTGGCTACGAGGAATTCAAAGCCTAAATGGATACAGTAGTTGAAATGTCATAACGTTTTGGTGAAGGGCATTTCTGAAGCCAGCGGCTGGGCCCATCTGATGCACTGCAAGATATCTTTGTTATGCTTGGCTGATAGTTGCTATTATTTTGTAAAACAATTTATTTTAGTCTGTGTGATGAAATTCTTTATCTGTCCACACAGATACTAAATTGCTGAAACAAATGTGGGGGTGCTAACAATTACCGGAGAGAAGCCTGGCAGGAGATGGGGACGGTGCATGTGAGGTGTTGTGATTAAGTAATTAAGCGTCTGTGCCTCTATCTGGGGATGCTCATTGTGGGTCATGCCTGGAGCACGTTCCCGCTGCCCACTCCATCTTTCATGCACAAAACACTCAATGTCATACTGAAATGGAGAGAGGACTGCATCCGCTAGAAATGAGAGATGGAGGGCAGGTTTTCCTGGTGCTTCAGTGGGAGTGGCCAGCGTCTGCAGCTTTGTGGCTCAGCCTCCCAGTCCATGCCGTATTGCATCATGGTCTTTTGTGTGTCAGAGATTATTGAGACAGATTTATGATTAGGGCCAACATCATTCATCTCTAAGCAATCTTATTTCAGATTGCTCCCCTTCGAAGCGAAAATCTGTTAACCTCACATTAATCTGGAAACCCATTTAAAATAAGAATCGTTTGAATTCATTTGTATTCTCCATCAAAGCTAAGTCAGCTTTTCCATAGGGGGTTTATGTGGATTAGCTTTTGGACACATGCACAATGGTCAAATCAGGATGTTGGAACATTCAGTTTGTGAATTCTCGTTCCAAATGGTGTAGTATGTGTGTCTCTCTCCTGCAGTACCAGTCAAAAATCTGGGCACACCTACTTTTAATGTACAGTCCTGATCAATAGTTTAAGACCACTTGAAAAATGCCAAAATATCATATTTTGCATGGTTCAATCTTAATAAGGTTCCAAGTAGAGCTTCAACATGCAACAAGAAGAAATGGGAATGAGACGAAACATTTTTTTGAGCATGCAATTAATTGAAAACAAGGCTTAAACTGAAACGGGCTGTTTCACAGCTCATCAAAAGTTTAGGACCATTTGCCTTTAAAAGGCCAAATCTGTGCAAAGATGTGGATTCGTCGTCTTTTTCTGTCAGGTACTGACACTGTCATGACGTTCTAATGGCAAATGCAAAAAAACTCTCCCTTTTTGAATGTGGTCGGGTTGTTGAACTGCATAACCAGGGTCTCTCGCAGCACGCCATCGCTGCTGAGGTGGGATGCAGTAAGATAGTCATTTGGAATTTCTTAAATGATCCTGAGGGTTATGGAACAAAAAAGTCAAGTGGAAGACCCAAAAAATTTCACCAGCACTGAGCCAGAGGATCCAATTGGCTGTCCGTCAAGACACTGGACGATACTTGACCCAAATTAAGGCTGTTACTGGTGCTGACTGCAGCCCCATAACCATCAGACGGCATCTGAGACTGAAGGGCTTCAAAAACAAAAAACGTCATCAAAGTCCTCGTCTCCTTGAATGCCACAGAACTGCCCGTTTGGACTTTGCAAGAGAGCACCAAAC
>JAODJW010000019.1:1749141-1765425 GCA_026777045.1 Hyperopisus bebe
GTGTTAGCTGTTTTGTCAGATGACTTTGGGACCAGTCAGTACCTGTCATGTCAGTCCTCAACAGCACACAAAAGTTACGGGAGTCTTTTCTCGGTCTTGTCTCGACTTTGTCTTGGTCTTGACTCAGTCTGTCTTGGTCTTAGTCTTGGTCTTGATAACCTCTGGTCTTGGTGATGTCTTGGTCTTGGTTTAGGCAGTCTTGACTACAAGTCTACGTTCTTTCAACCATCTTCCAGATCTAGCTACTTGGAATACTTCTCCAACAGTCCTGAAGGAGTTTCCACAAGTTACTTTGCTCTTAATTTTCAAGCCAGCTCATCCCAAACCAGCTCTCTAGGGTTTAGGTTTGGGGATTGTGGGGGGCAGGTCATCTGAAACAGCACTCCATCTCTGTAGTTAACAAGACGATTCTTACTACATAAACTTGATGAGTACTCTGACGGCAAGTTCTGCTTTAGTGCTTGAGTACAGCCCCAAATTAAATTGGATATCCCAAGATTATGCAAATGGTGCCAAATAGCCATGGGAAGACAGCCTCTCAGCATGCCACGTAATGCTGCCGTTGATTATAACAACGTGTAATTACCCTGTTTTGTATTTATCTCAAAGGCAGGGAGTGATCTCTATTTTTTGACTTGATGCTTATGACTGTACTTTACTTAAATGGCAGAATATATTTCCCCAATAATAGCTTAGCATAATCAGTGCACTTTTACTGAACCCTGTCCTATCTGTTCTGCTACAGGAAATTACAGTAGTCAGAAGCATTGTGTTGCTGCTAGGAGATGGTTGGGTAATAGTGTTTGGTGTAACGCTGCTCAGGCTCCTTGGCCAGCCTCTGGTGGAGGGACAGCTCCTGAAATCCTCCTCCTCCTGTGTATAACAGTGCTTGAAGTCCTATGCTGGAAGAGCGGTAGAGAGAGGAATCCATTCTCAGCTCACCGTTTGTAACACATCCATGCCTCGCAGTTTGATGGATACAGTGTGTAGCAGACTTGCCAGCTGCCTTACTGAAGTACAAGCTGAACGCGATATGAGTTTGCCGAGCACAAAGATCTATTTCTTTGCAAGCAGCCAGATTTCATGGGGTTCTCCTGAAAATCCCTCCCCGGTGAGGTTTCGTACAGCTCGGCTAAAAGATGACAGGCGTACTCCTTTATCACGTCCACCCCAGAATGTATCCACCCCCCGTGGCTCCCATCACCTTCCCGCTGTGCTGCATCCTGGTGACTCATTACAATCTCAGCACTTACAATACCAGCACATCACAATAGCAACTCTTAGGAGGATTCGGCCCTTTTTATCTAATGGGGAGGAAAGTTTTTTTTTACATCTCGATGCACAGGCCTGTCACAGAGGATCAGAGAGAAATCTGATAATGGCATGTTATTAAGTTCATACGAAAGCTACAGTCCTTCACTGCTGCATGGACTAACCTTAGTAACTAATTGGCTAAAGTGAAATATCTAGCTGTGTACATTGGGTAAACGTGCTAAATTCTGAATAGCTTTCATCAAATGGCTCCTGAGTTGTTTAACGGCTACAATGAAGATAAATATTTGATGAACTGCATTTTGCAGAAATCAGTACAAGGCCAAAGCTGGTGTTTGTGTAACTGTGAATTGTGCCAGTGTTTTCTCAGCCATTGTCAGAACCAAAATGCAAGTTAAAATGCCACGATAATAACCTGCATCAATGATTTTGTGGATCGAGTTTCTGAAAGCACCTTTCACCATTAAACCCCATTAAGCTCTCAGTTGCATCTTGAATTGTCTATCTATGAAATGCTGTATTTGTGATATAAATACACTGTAGTGGCTTCCCAGCAGCAGGCTTAAGGTTATGTTTAATAGGTGTAATAGAGGGTACTCACCATTACCACAAGCACCACTTTGATGGTAACATAACTAAAACCGTATTTTAACAATTATTCTTGATCCTGTTTCTGGTTTTTGCCTGTGTCCATATTTAAGTTGGTTTGCAGCTCAGCAGATTTTGCCACCATACCTGTAATCAAAAGGTCATCAGTTTAAATTCTGCCACTGGCAAAGTGACTTTATAATTGGGCTCCTGAGCAAGGCCCCTGTGCCAGAGACTGACTGACCCTGTTTTCAGTATATGACTTTGGATAAAAGCGTCTGTTAAATAAAGGTAAAGTCATGTTCCTTGTTTCTCGTACCACTAGATCAGTGCTTTTATGTACTACCCCAATGTGGAACAAACATTGATTTACCAATGTTTATTTATTTACCAATAAATAAAGATGATATAATTCTACAGCTGTCTCACTCTTTTAGTTTTGTAGGCGTAACACATTGGTGGGTGGAGACACATCGTAAGCATTTATTTTTTTGTATGAAAATGCTTTTCATGGTGAAACCGTTATAATTCATTGTTAGCTCAAGCTAACATTTACGTATGCTTATAATGTATTGTGTACTGGCTCACTTTTAACTTTGGACAAAAGATTTGCTAAATAAATCAACGTGAATGTAATTTAAGCCCTCAGGCACTTTTTCGTATACTAAGCCATTGCTTCCCAACCCGATCCTTGAACTGGAGCAAAATGTGGACTGTGCTGGGGTGCCCAAGGACCAGTTTGGGAAACACTGTGCTGGGGTCCCCAAGGACCAGTTTGGGAAACACTGTGCTAAGCACCTTACAGGGCCTGCATGTGATGGTTCTGGAGTGCTTAGCATAATGAGTCCTGGGTGGGTCCTGTGCCAAAAACTCTTTGCTATTTCTGATGCTCTCTGCACTTTGCTCAGTCCTGGTGCAGAAACCCCCACTGCCACTGAACTTCCTGCTTATCTCCCAAAGTCAGTGTAGCAACCCCGAAGAAGGCATTTAAATGGTAGAACCGTTACAAGCAAACAGTTCTGACTAAGATGGATGTCTTAATAGCACATCGTACAGATAAGCTCCTGAAAAGGTTATTTTACTTTACATTTGTAATGGTCAACATTTTCGCATTTAAGCTGGAAAAAATGAACTGGCAAGGCAATTAGCACTATCTACAGAGAAGAATTACCCAAGCTGGGAAAATTATCTTTCATCCTCAGGGACTGCTTATCGCTACAGATACAGCCGTTTCCGTGTGAGAAAATTAGGCATTATTGTTGTTTTATTTCTTCTCATAAATAATGTGACTGCAAGGCCCATTCAGAATTCACAGGGATTTAGCTGAGCAATTAGCACTAGGTTCATATAGGTTTCATGTAGATTTCCGTCTTGAACCATACAGAATTCCAGTGTCAGTAATGCTACACTTTATATGATTACTACCTGTGTTCATTCTGGGGGGTATTTCACAAAGCAGGATTTCTTGCTTAGCTTGATAACTTGTTGGATTTAAGTTAGTGTGCGCTAAATGGACTATATCTTCATCCACTTAAATGTAGCTCAGACTACCTTAAATCTGAAAAGTTATCTGGCTAAGTAAGATATCCTTCTTTGTGAAATACCCCCCTGGTTTTATTCCTACTGTAGCTGTATTTGGGTTTAGCATTCAGAGTTTCAGGAAACATGCTCCTTCTCAGCAAAAAGATTCCTGAGAGGCAATGATGACGCTGTGACTGCATGGAATAGAAAATATCTTATTCCCATGCTGACTGTATATATATATAAAGAGAGTCACATTTAAAAATCATTATCCAGCTACAGTACATCAGAGAAATATCAATGGAATGACTGTAACGTTGTGCAAACTGATGGCTGAAGCTATTGAACTTTTTAATTCAAACTGTAAGGCCATTAAGAAAGGAAAGAAATTGGAGAAGCGGCTTATATATCTGGATGGTTTTAGCAGTTATCAGTGTCATCACACCAGCTGTTTGACTGCTGATACTTTCAAGGGCAGACTAGCCTATTATGCTCAAATTACAATCCAGGAAATCTCCTGTAAATTAGAGGTGGCATCTACAGTCCGCAGAATAATTAATAATTATTATAGAATGACAGTGAAACTTGACATAACTTAGTGCTGTAGTGAAATGTAAATACGTGATATTTTTGCCTGTCTAATCAGCAAAACTAATGAATTGTCAGCTTTCGCTTGCTGTTGCTATCACATGAGTTTTAACCATTAGCCTGTTTATTGAAATTTAGTGGAAGCAATTTTGACCAGTGACTCTGCACATAAGACTGGAAACATTTGGGTCATGTGACACCCCCAGCTCTAGGGGCCATTGTTGTTTATAAACTGCTAGGTCATTTCCTGTGTTAGAATAGACTCCACAATTTATATGACCACTCGTCCAGCACAGTGTCAGTGACAATATGAATGTCACAGTACATAAATTAGTGCATGTCAGTATTAAATAAACAGACTTATCATTTGCATTTTCTTAATTAGATGGGCTTGTTACTGAGTGTACCTATACAGTAAGTAGAACTGGAAATCAAAAGGAAGCTAGAAACTAAAGATTTTCAGTTAATAAGATAAATATTAATAGTTAAAATGACAACAGAATACTTTGCACAATGGCAAAATGCAATTATTATGTAATCAATATCTGTGACATTTCAACATTTAAATTAACAGGGTTTGTAGGTTAATTAGTTTTGCATAAAAATTTATCATATAAATCGGGATAAATTGGCAGACAATCCTCCTCCCCCACAGACTGCTGGAAGGGCAGAATGTCATTTTACTCATTTGTGTTGTTTTTTTCTTCAACTGTCTTATAAATAAAAGCCATATTTAAAAAAAAAAACAAATTTGTAGGTGTAGAGATTTCATAGAAACTTTTGATCAGTGTTATGCTGGGGATAGTCCTCAACACGGGAACTGTTTGTAGGTGGATACACGTTCAAGGTAAAGGCCATCATAATTAAGCCTTGATTTAGCAGAATGTGCGGTGACAGGAGGCTTGTTATTAAATTACGGGTGATTTACAAAGCTCTAAAAATGGCAGCATCAGCCTCCTGTGATTCTGCTAATGAGTGCAAGACGGTCATTAGTGATGAGCCCCAATGCGATGGACGCTGGGTGAGTCGACAATCTAGAGGAGCACTGATGTTGCTGGGTTTGGGTGGTTTGACCCGAGCCAAGCAAAGACAGCACTCAGGGGTTCTTATCAGACATGAAGAGCGAAAACACTGCGCTCACCCAATTGGAAGCCATTCTCCTTGAAAACTGTAGGAAAGATGGGAGGGCACGTGTTCATTATTTCATTGTGTTTAATTTCTAATGGAGGCTGCATCCATAGATAAACCTGGAAATTTCCAGGCGTATGGCAGGATGGGTCCTGGTGTTCTTTTGTTTAACCACTACAGGCTGTCTTTTGTTCCATAAAAGTGTAAAAGTCCTTACGACAGAACTCTTCAAATTTGGCCCTTGATTCCAAATCCAGGCCTTGTTTTCAGTTCTCCCAAGCAGTTATTTTAATACTTACTGATTCTGATTGGCTGGAGGCTTCACAGCTGGCTCGCAGGTAAAGGAAGGCTGGAAAATCAGCAGTGCTTGGACCTTGAGGACTGTGGTTTGAATAGCCCTCCCTACAGTGTCATTAATAGTCGCTCTTGAAAGAACTGTCATTTTCTCATGCTCCAAGCTTGCATTCATAAGCACTACTGACATCAGACACAACCTGTTACCCATCCTGAAGGCCTGGATGAAAGTCTGAGTCATTTTTTTGCAAAAGGTACGGATGATTGATTCTTCGGAGTTACTTATCAGGCTATTGGATCAGTGCTTTGGAAGGTGACACTTTAACGCTGTTTAAATCCAATTATCGGTATAGCAACTGATAGCTTTGCTCTGAGTCTATTTGTACTGGGAATCAGTGCCTGACAGCCAGCTCTCTCTCTGTCACTGCACATTTGTAGCGATGTTAAAGTAAGCAAGAGCATTATGCCTCAGTTCAATGTGGCCCCTTCCGGCTGGTCTGGGTGGTGGAGCATAATGGAGAAAAGGGACAGCGTTGAACAGAGGGATCTGAGAGACTCAAGAATTGCTCTGAAAGAAGGTCATGGGAGCTAAATTCGCAGAGTGAGGCAAACTGTTCCCAAACAGGCAGCTGGGGCATTTTAATTTCTCTTCCGTCATCATTCATCATAGCTGCACCAGCACCTGGGTTTGGAGCCAACCTAGCAGAACACCCTGCTGCTGGAGACCTTACCCTCCCTGGTGTTCTGGGCAAGCTGTTAAGGGTAGTTGCACATTTGATGGAAAATGGCAGCAAAATTCTCCCTATGTTGTTTTTTTTTAGAATTAGAATTTGGTGATCAGTGGTCATTGTCAACACACCACACAACAACAACAACAACAAAATTTGTCCTCTGCATTTGACCCATGTATGACTTTCGTGACATAGCAGGGGGCAGCTAATTCAGCACTCGGGGGCAGTACCTCGCTCAGAGTACCGCAGTGGTGACTTGCTGGTGGGGGATTCAAACCTACAATCTTTCAATTACAAGGGCGCTTCTCTAACTATCAAGCCACCATTGCCCACATTTTTAACGAAAGATGAGCAGTCTGATGCAACTAAACATGTTGGGGAAGAATGTTTATGTCCATAGAGAAAGAAAGAATTCAGATATGTACATGGCACAAAATATTAAATATAATGCCACGCTACCAACATGCTACAGAAATTGAAAATCCATGGTTAAATAATTCAGTCCTTTCTGTATCATTTTGAAGTGATGTGTTTTATAGTTTTTTTCACCCTCTGTAGCGAAATGCCTCATCATTTTCAGCAATAATTTTATTCAGCACTGTTATCTTTCTGAAATGCATTAATTTCTTGATTTTTACATTGTGCAACTCCTTCCATTTATAATTCTCATCGTTTCCCTCCTGACTGTTGTCGCCGCTGATGGTTTAATCTTGTTACATCAATAAGGGAGTTTTAAGTTTATTTTAAAGACTAACACACAAAGATGACATTATCGTGGTTGTGGAATGGGGCTGTGGATGGATGGAAAAGGTTTTTTGTCCATGAAAAAACAAGGAACACTTGTCCCTTAAAAAGGCGAATACAAAAAAGGGGAAACTTCAATAACATTAAATTTGAAAATGTCCATCAAACAAAAAACATTTACCCAACAGCAGCACAGCAGCACAGCCATCAGTCATTCCAGAATCCACCAAGTTGACCCTGTTTGTCCTTGAGGAGATCATTCCTCCAATTAAGGCTCTGCCGAGCTGTCCAAGAAAGAAATATGTTTATACAGAACAGCTAAGACACCCCAGATATTATTAACATTCCCATAATTGAATTTTTAGAATAAGTGCCAGGTCAGCTTCGACTTAACCTTTAGAAGAAGTATCTGCATGGGTTTGTGTGGGCTGTCATGTCACAGTGACAGGGCCAGTGACTTGGCAAATGTCACCTATCAAACTCAACGGGAGGTTTACCAAGCCGGGCTCTTTAAATTCAGGTGAGGGAAGTACAATAGGAGCCTGGTTTCTCTGTTTTGCCAGCCCAACAGGAAGCTGAAGCAAACATCCAAACACATGAAGCTGCATAATGAAACAAGCTGTGAAAATCCACTGGTGAAGCTCTCTGCACTGCAATTACCGTGGCACCTACGCGGACCTCTGCCACGCAGATGAGCAGAAGCAGGGTGGGCAGCGATCCTCTTATCAAAGCCGTGTTTAATAATACATGCAAACATACGCCTGATGTTTTTCCCTCAGGGGAGAACGCTGCGTGCTTCAATCATACTATTCAGTAGTTTGCATCTAAACAGAAATGGCTGCATCCAGTTTGCTGCATTAAACGTGGCTGACATTATGGATACTGTATGGATATGTGTAATGAAGTGAAGGGTGCAGTAACTTCTCTGGAAGTGCTACAGTACTGAGTTTGAACATATCGGAATGAAAACATTAGTCGCAAAAGGGACTTCAGTATCTGATTTATTCACAGGGGATTTCAGCCAGGAACATCTGGTTCTTGTTTCCTACGTTTGGTTGGATGCCTTTATGTATGCTCTGTTCCACTTAGCTTAGTAGAAATGCTTGATGAAGTTGGAATAATTACTTACGAAATGAAGTAGACTGTGATATTATAAATGTGTTTCCCTCTCAG
The DNA here is from genome assembly GCA_026777045.1 of Hyperopisus bebe. NCBI lineage: Eukaryota > Metazoa > Chordata > Actinopteri > Osteoglossiformes > Mormyridae > Hyperopisus > Hyperopisus bebe. The sequence continues at coordinate 1,757,181 of JAODJW010000019.1, forward strand.
AAATTGCTTCACAGAACATGTGGCTAAACGTTATTAGTATTAACATAAAACAAAACTAGATATTCAGTGAAGTTGAAGGTATAGTGTTTAATGTTAAGCTGAGCTAGTCCTATATTAATGAAGGCCAGTGATACGGTATTCCCTTTGTCAATCTGTGCCATACAACTTAATGTACTGCCCCGATGAAATTAATGTTTTACCACATTTAACTTGAAGCTGCATGTCCCTTCTTACATCTGCCATGCTTTTTGCAGAGATTTTACCATGAAGGCCTTTGCTTTAAAAATAATCACTCCAAAAACGAAAAGATGCCTAAATAAGACACATTTTACCTGTTCTCTATTTAAATGTATAATGTATACTCTATTTTAATGTATACTGCAGGTGTTTCTTTGTTCATGTAGCTCAATTGGACTGAAAAGGCAATTTGTAACTGTGTTGCAACACCAAATTCTGTGGAAATCAATGTAAGATACTGTAAGTTATATCAGGGTGATAATTAACAAAAATAAGATTTCTGGATATCCAGATTCTGTTCAACAGTGTAAGTTAAAAACTGTCCATGCAATGTCTTGCATTCTGTACTTCTGAGTTGACTGAGATAACAGATGCCTCTTCAGGGCGGAGGATTTCACACATGACAACTCTTTCCATTTCTTACATGACAACTCCTGCCTTAGGGGCACACGGCACCTTATCAGTCCTGAGCCAGGAGATTAAAAGTTGTGGGTGTTGGTGTTAGCGATGTCATGCTTTTGATCTGGTCTTTAGAACATTTGATAAAATTAAAACTGGATCTACATCGTAACAAATGAGCTGGCAGCGGTTTGTCATGTTCATTTAATGAATATAATTATCACCAGTATTAGCTAAAGTTTGCATGTACGTGCATGAAAGAACAAGAGAAAATTGCCATACTAAATGATGCGCTACTTTAAATATCCATGAACAGAATCTGCATGGGGACAGGCGACACTAGATAAATTAGTTTTCAAATAGTTAGGCTACGCCATTAGGCTGTGCATAAAATTACTTTAATTAGACACAATTATGCAATTTCCTCAAAGAGAATAGTGAGAGATGAAGGCTCCTCCTTATGGACCTGTCTGAAACAGTTCAGAAGGTCTGCAGGGTACTGGGGGCAGATTACCTAGACTGGGGCTCCTGTCAGATGTCAATGTGCACATTATTATCTGTATCTGAATTTTTTTTACAGCATTCTGTGTATGCTATCATAAAGTTGCAGAATTAGTACGGGAAGGATGATAGCGATTTCCCAGAGGTATTTTTATTTTTAATCCAGAGGAATCGGTTCACCACAGACCCTCCTCATTCATTGCTGAATAATGAAAAATCTTAGTCAAAGGCACCAACCCAAGTAACTCCTTGGCACAAAGCACGAGTCCAATGAGATTACCGTACTGATCAAATGCATCCCACTTTGTACTCTAATCTATCTCTCTTTTGTTAAGTACCTAACAATTTAAAAATGGTGAATGTAAAATATGGCCATGATAAGACCAAGATGACTTTGTAATGCAGTCAGGGAGCAATACTGCTTAGATGAGAGATCCGCTGTGTGTCTGCTTGGAGCTCGTTTTCTCTGTGCCCAGATCGGCGGGGGTCTTCTGTGTCTAACCGTCCCTTTTAGTCCCCCTCAATGCGATCAGGAATGAAAGCATATTCACTCCCTTTGCCCTAATAATGGACTGTGCGGAACCTCAGTAATTCTGCGAATGCCAATGATTTAAATCTCATTAAAATTCACAACTGTTTATTCTCTGGTTTCTGAATGCAGTAAATAGACATAAAGGAAATTACAATGTGTTTTGTAAGTACAGAAAAGCTTCAAGACTTCTGGGTATCTGCATTTTTCTGGTTGATATTCTCTCAGGGGAGAAACACTCATAAATAAGCTGTTTAACATTACAGTATTTTAATTAATGTAGTTTCATTTATTTGTTCGTTAATTTCATGTTTGCAAGCAAAACATGGCATCAATGCCATCTGTTAAAGGTAATTTGTACTGTCATCCATAAAATATATAAAAATTTGTTTTGCCAGGAAATAAACACAATTTTGCTCAGTACTTAAGTTGCCATCATCTTCATGATTCTGAGGCTGTTAATGATTTAGATCAGGGAGTCTATAGTGTTTTAAACTGTATTGTGCAGTTTCAGAAACAGGATTTTGCAAAGAAGATTACTGGACTTTTGGGTTGTTTTCAGGGGGAATCAAGTAGAACATTCCAAAAAGAAAAAAAAATGGTGAGATATGCCTGACTCCTTTAAAGAAGAGGACCATTCATACAAAATACAATACATAAATGACCAGTGATATTGTAAACTAGTGGTTCTCAACCTTTTTGCACTGTGACCCAATTTTTACCATGCCAACTCAGTCACGACACTTCGTCAATTATAGGTTTAAATTAATGGTACGTCCCTGCTTAGACTGCTGCCCCCATGACCCAACCCTGAATGAGGGGCAGAGAATGGATGGATGGATTAACGCTATGATCAAGCATGCTGTGCACTCTACATTTTACACTAATGAATGCCTATCACACAAATCTGATTGGATGTGCCAGTGAATTTTAAACTAAGCATCTATTGGTTTGGCTTCTTGGATTGGTTGAGTGTTTAGCGCTAAGCAGGTGCAGATCCGAGACCCATTTATATAGGTTAACTCTAGGATTGAGGGTTTGGGGAAATCTGATCGTGGACCATCATAGGAGCTTGTTGGTTTTAAAATGTTTGCATTTCCAGCTTTGCCTCATGACCCTTTTAGAACTTGTCATGACCCACGGGTTGAGAATTGCTGTTGTAAACAGAACATAACACTTTACTACAAATGACAGCAGTGAGAGATGATGGTCATTTGGTCCTGCCCGAGGAAACAGGGGAGTGGGCCAATGCAAATGACAGTGTCAGTATACAAGGTGACAGTGTGTCCATTCTCTGGACATTGTCAGAAGCCCAACGTCTCGGTCTGGAGGCTAAGCAGACCTGGCAGGAGAAACAGTGAAAGGTAAGCATGGTGTAGATAAATGGGTATTTTTCATACAGAAGTGAAGAGTTTATAGCAACACATTTTTTGCCATATCTTTAAAATATTTTTTTGCCATATCTGTAAATATTTCCTTGAATGAAATATAAAAGTGCTTTGTCTGGTTTTCTTGATTAAAACAAAAGATATTTTTTATGATCGTTGTCTCATGTAAAAAATGTTTTATTGTAGATTCATTCAGATTTTCAAAATAAAATTTTACTGAATGATTTATTACAGGCTAGAAAGATCAATTAAACTCAGTTAATGTTCCTGTTGAGATTCAAGTAGTTATCAAAATATTATAAGAAGTGGTGTAATATTAAGACTCTCCACATAACCATTGTTTACAAATTTCAGAATTTATATTCTAGTGCATTTGATGATTAGCCCCCCTCCGCATAACCAGATTTCATGCTAAAGGGCCATGTTAGTCAAATTTTAGGCGTTAATGCAATTGTTAATTATTCAGATACTGAACATCAAGAGTCACAAAGAATGTTTTCCCCAAAGCACAAAGCCCCATTAAAGCTATAATTATATATTCCATCAGAAACAGTAACAACACAAGTCATTACCCTGTATGGATATGACTTTTAACTTGTGTCTGAAATGTAAAATGAACACATTTGCAGAATAATGTCACCCAGACATAGACTGATATATAAAGGAAAGAAACCGTTTGTACCTTTGGGGAACCTTGACGAATGGTTACAGTTTATATTACGGAATGACCTTTTCTTTTTCTTGCAGCTGGTAAATGCCCAATATCTTTATATAAATGATGATTGTTAAAAGTTGCCTGAATGCAGTGCACAAGTACAGAAGCGCCCAGGTGATGGAGGTGTCATGAATGAGGGTGGGGTCTATCAGAAACCAGTGCCACAGCAAAAAAATAAATGGTGGAGGAGGGGAGCTTGTGGGGGGGGGGGTCGATTTGGGACACAGTTTGGCTATAGCCAGGGTTTACACATTAGTCTCTTCTTGTCATTAATCTCCGGCGCTGCTCTTGTCTTCTTCCCTAAGCCATCAATAAAGCAGAACCAGTGCTCTTCAGGTGCTTGAAATTAAGGGCGGGGCTTGGTACAGATTGGTGTTTGACGTTTGGTCCATGTCATGGATACTGAAGTTCTGACAGATGGCGCAATCCATGGTGCTGATGGAAGTGTAGCCACCTGAAAATCGACGTGACAGCATTCAAATGGAGTGTGTGTACTCACCTCCTATTATAGTTAAAGATTTGAAAAATAATTTTCTAGGAGTTACTACATTCACATCTGCAGTTGCGTTAAACTTAACTTATTAATCTCAGTATATTATCATGCACTAATGCTTTGATCTCTTGCTCCAATGGAGATTGAAGTGTTTAATTTGTATTTCCAGCAGTGGCAAGCATCAAAATCAAAACCCACCTGTAATTCCATCACTTTTTCTGGCTCTCCTTCCTCCTCCACATGGATCATCACCATTAATGTTACCTGTAATGAGTTCAGAAGTAGCATTCGCCCAATCTGTAAGAACACATCTGGGCACCAGACCAAACCCAAAAGTGATTCTCCTCTGCCAGCAGGTAGCAGATTTGGATGCATTGTACAATCTTTGTAGACTTTTCTTTAAAAGAAGCAGCTGTTATGAATTAGCAAGTTTGGGGTTTCCTGGAGGCTGGTTTATGATATTCTCTCAACATTATAAATGCAGGAAGTTTTACTTCTCATGGAAATCTTCAGTCCATTTTTGCAAATGGTCTTAAATCTGTCAGCTTTCTTGAAAATGTAATAGGCCCTAATAATTATTATAATCTAAATATTGTTCTAACCAACGAAATTCATATTCAGAGTGATTCTATCTTTTCACATGACCCACTCCATCAGACAGTTTTCTTACTGCAATGACACAGCAAGTGACACATTCTGTGAAATAAAGGAAAAATACAACATTTATTTTGGGTGTATTTTTACTGCAGCCACAGTGACACTTCTTACAGATGTGCCTTTGAGAGCCTTTCTCATCTGATCTGATCTCATTAAACAGCAGACCCCTTCATATGGATAATTTCTCATCCACTAAATTCGAGCAATGCAATGAACGTGCTTGCACTTTAAGCCCTCTTATGAATACTGACTCCTCTAAAAAAAGAATGGTGTTCAACATTGAAAACACGCTCCCTTGCATAGCGGCCATTGCAGTGGGTGACCTACTGATTAGAATCTTAATGAGACGACAAAATCAGGGGTATTTCACATTGCCATGAAAGACAGCTGCATGAAATATAAATTTAATTAATGGCAAAACTGAATATCAGATGTAATATCTGAGGGATCTCGCAAAATACTGCGACTAGCAGATTTGTTGCACATTTTGTGTGACTGTAGCTTCCACACATGCTAGGTATTTTAAGGTGCTGGCACAAGAGAGCAGCCTAAAGTAGTAAAAAAGATCTAAAATATCTTGTTTACAGACTTCCATGGCTAAAATTGTAATGAAGGAGCATCTGGCAGGAATAAAAAGCTCATGTCAGATATTAGAAAAAGCATTATCATCTTCTGAAAGCCTTCCAGAGTTGTTTAAGGCAGCTGCAGTCAAGCTCTTACTCATGAAGCATAATCTGAATTTGAATGATTTATCTAGTTACAAGCTTGCCTCCAGACATCCATTTTTACTTCAAACGTTCCCCTGCAACTGCTGTTCTATGATATGATTTGGTCTACGAAGTTCAAATATCACCTGAGCACTGAAACCCTTGTCAAGGTAATGATTAAATACTCTCCTGTGACTTCTAAAGTCACCATCGGCTTGTAGACTTAAGTAACACTTTTGACTATATACTGTAGTGGACTGGTACTTTCCTGGTCAGCCCAGTTCCCGGGGTTCAAATAGATTAAGAATCACTGAAATACTCAGTGTTCTAGTATGAATCCCAAAGGAAAATGTGCCGGGTCCTGCTACCCGTCTGCTTATTCAGACCCTGCCTTGAGGATGTTATTCCCAAGTATGCCGTTAATTACCGGTGATGATGATGACACACAGCTCTGTCAAATTGAGTAAAATATTACAAGCATTCTTTGAGCCTGAAACCTGCATAATGGTCTGGATGAGTTCCTAATGAGCTTCCTCCTGCCGAACTCTGATAAGACAGAGACGGCCTGCAAAGTAGTTTACAGAGGTAGCATAATTTTCATTACAGGGACTTAGACTGATTTAAGGACACCATTTTATCACTACTAGGGTTCATACTAGATTATCTAAGTATCCTTTTTTTTTTAGATGCAGCCGCTGAGATCTTTTGTCACTTCAGGTTTTTAAATAGGTAATCAAAATATCTCTATCACTTCAAGATTTGAACCACTCCGGTTCTGATTCTGTCTCTATATGTCTTTATCACTGCTAGGCTTGGATTAGATTATAATGATGCCCTATTATTTTTGATGGTTTTGCCTTTATGAGGTTATCAAGGAAAAAGAATATGGATGGATGTAGGATTATTTTGTTTTTACTGAGGAAGTTGGCTCTGGGTGAGCCAGCCTTGAAGAGCATAGGTCTCTGAACCGTTTCCTCAATTTTGCTTTTTATGTGTGTCTAATAATACTGCTCTAATGAGCCAATTATAACACATGCTGTATTTTGGGCTTGGAGAAGGAGACAGGCTGATATTCATCTTGGGCAGGTCCACAAGGGGTCTGCAGTCTCTCCCAGGCAATACAGAGTAGACACAAATTGTCACAATTGTATGCTACAAACAATTTTATGGTGCCAGTTAGCTTAACTGCTGGAGGAAACTTGTATCATACAGGAATAACATGCAAACTCTGCGGACACAGAGAAGTGGGATTCAAACCCCCCAGCCTAGAACGTGTGACGCAACACTGCTACCAGCTATCATGCTCCTGCTTATTGCTCCCATTAAAGCTAATTTTCTTGCAGTTTCACCCAGAACCACTTTTCCTGCACTGATCCTGAACCCATCTACTAGAAAGCTCTGCTATCATTTATATACAGCAAAAATGCTTCTGTTCTCGACATCCCTGTATCACAAGTCCCACTCAAGCCCTTGGTTCAGATCTCCTTCATAGAAAAAAAATCAGCAGCTGCATTTTTCTGCGAAATTATGGCTGGAGATGGAAGCAGAAAGGCCTGTTCGTAGCTCTGAGGCACCATGAAACCACCAAGGGGCCGAGGAGTGAAGAGGACCTCTCTGGGTTCTGCTGAATGGTATGGTGATGACGGATGTGTGGCACCTCATTTGGCAGCTTGAGCTTCAGCAGGGCTCAGTGAGTGAGAACACAGCCTGTTTGACATCCTCAGTGATTCACAGTGACGTTCATCAGGTATTGCACAGAGCCCCACTGGATGCCATGAATACATGTATATACAATAAGAATGTTGCTGTACTGGGAGCAGATGGAAGCGTGCAGAGGATAGAGCAGACTGATATGACTGTAAAACATGCTGTGGTGCTGTGAATGCTTCTGGGGAGTGGTGAGGCAGGGAGACATGCCCTCTACTCAGGTGTAATCAGCTGATAGTTGTACGAAGTAAGTTTGTTCTGTGTGAGAGAGCAGAAGCAGTGACCTGAGGTTCACAGGTTGTTCCGTAACATCCGGTTTGGTTCCCCTATCCACCCAACAAATTTTCCCATTCCAAGCATCCTCCCAAAAAAATTCAGTCTTGTGAATGTTTGTTGCCTATCTGGAAGATCTATCCATGAGCTATTTTTTAATCACATCATGGTTTCTTCTCAAAATGTCCCACTGGAACCTGCACCACCTATGCCTCCATGGATCTGCATTAGATTTCAGCTGGGTACCTTCTATCTTAGTTGCTGGAAGTATATTTATATGCATTAAGTAACACAGGTCTTTCACTTCTCAGAACATCAGTAATAACTGGCAAAGGATTAGGGTTAAGCTACATTCAGGACTCCTTTAAAGAAACATTAGGAAAAAAGTTTTTAGACCCTTCATTAGGTTCCAAGATACTCTTTTCATACTCTAACTGTGAATGTAAACATGTCTGCAACATAATTGCCCTGGGTGTAAAATTCTTTTTGCAGACAATAATTAGGGCCGGCATGGAGGACGGATGTATTCATTGTTGGACTTTGGCTTGCTACCAAGTCCTCATTCTGATCAAGCATGGTCACTCTTAAATTTTTGGAATGTTAGCATGCCCAGGGGGGTTGGGCAGCCAATTGACCTTG
>JAODJW010000019.1:1780848-1793459 GCA_026777045.1 Hyperopisus bebe
TGTTGCGCTGCTTTATTTGGTTAATCGTTCAGTCTGTGAAGAAGGCATTCAAGTAAGAATTGCATTGTAGTATGACTATATTATTTGATTCTGAGTTGTAGCTCAAAATTACATGCAGTTCTTTCCTTGACATTCTTTGCACTGTTACTGGCTATTATTCATCGTCATTGTCTATTAATCTTTAAATGTCTTTTACGTCTTAATGTGTGTATGCATCTTCTATCTATCTATCTATCTATCTATCTATCTATCTATCTATCTATCTATCTATCTATCCTCTCTTCCTTCTCTGTGGATTGTTTGCCTTCTCAACAAATAGTTAACAGAATGTGGCTGTGTGACAAATGTCTGAATAGTATACGTCTTTACCCAGTAGTTTTGTTTTGCTGTTTTTTTACCCACCAGTTGTCATTAACAAAGATTACAAGAAAAATACCCCTCCCCCGATGCAGCCTTGATAGCAGCTCACATTCACAAGTCATGCCTGTTGTTTTTTATTGGGGGTACTGAAGACAGGTCTGCCCAGGCCTGCTGAACCTCTCATTTCCCCCTCCACATTGACTGTCAATGGTTTTGCCCCCCCCCCCCCACCCCTCCCAACTTTCCCAACCTGCCTCTGTCTTGCTTTAAATGAGGAGATATGAAATAAGGTTTTCTCACCTTTCTGCTCTCCACCCGAGAGGAAGAGAAATGATGTTGACCCTCCACTGACCCCTATCACTGTAGCAATTTAAATTGCGGCACTGCAGAGGAACAGGCACGCATTCATTTTCAAATTAAATGGGCAAAAAAATTCTGCAGGCTTCAGAGCTACTGTGTTTTTTTAAGAAATATATTTCCAATGTTAATTAATGAATTAATTTATCTGAATGCCCTGACCTCTGTTTGCCTGGCCGTCGGCTGGACATTTTGACAGTAATCGCATTACGGTAAAGCATGACAGCCTTGATTTCTGTGGCTGCGATGTGGTGACTGTCATGGCCCGCTTGCATGTTAATGAAGCATGCTGTTGTCACTGTGCCTGTGGAGTAGAATATGGCCACACCCCCTGTTTGTATTTTGGGGGGTGGGGCTTGGGCTGCCTTCATACAGTGCAGTGAATTCCGGTGATGCCTCCCAGGCCTCTATTTGATAGACTGATAACGTATGCGTTGGGGGGAGGGGTGGTGACTGTGATGTTAACTATGAGGTCCTTTACCGTAATGACACTAAAAGAAGACGTAAATATAAAAAACTCCACATCTGATCCCCCAGTCCAAACCCAGGGAATGGACATAGAAGTAGAGGCAGAAGCTCCTGGTGCCTGGTGGCAGCAACCTTGACCTTGGGGTCGGTTGCCGTGACGACCCAACATGGATAATGACAGCGTTAGCGTGTAGATAGAATGCGAGGGATCACCAAGGTGTCACTGAGCTATAATTTAAGAAGACAGATGATCCCGTCTGCTCCTATTCATGCTGCTGTGGGTCCATAGCCCCCCCAGGCTGAGGCCAGACCTTTAGTGAGTGCTGGGGTTATAGCATTTCCAACCACAGGAACCCATTTATAAAACAGCAGAGGTCAGTGTGCTATTTTCTTTACTGGTATGTCACTACGGATAAATATGACTACTAAATAAAGTAAATGTAAATGCAAATAGCAGGAATATGCTTCACCTACACAGTGTATATTTTACTCTGTACACCTTTTGTATTATAAGTGAACCAGTATATATTGTTCAGCCCTGTTTCCTGGTATAAATGCATTGCTTTTTTGATATCTCTGCTAATATTAAATTAAATTAAATCTGCTGAAACTGATTTGTGATTCCTTCCAATTGTTGTGGATATCCCATTGTATATATAAGCCTCACTCTCAACCTGATGATTATTTGATAAAACAGATTTTCGTAAGAGCTATTTTCGCATTTTTATTAATACAGCAGCAATGCTAAAAAAAATGTAATGTGACTGATCAGCCAAAAGAGGGCGCACATGCGTAAGACATGATGCAGCTGAATTCCTCTGGCAATACGATATTGCATCCATTTTATGTTCTCGTGTTGGGAATCGTAATGCGAGCATCTGACTGATAGTTAAATTGAAATCCTGATATTGTTTTAAATTGAACTTGTATAAGTAAATAAACATTTGATATAAAGAGTAATAAAAAAGAACAACATAGCAGGATTTGTTTTTAGCACTTGTGATTTCTGGGAAGGAAAACATGCTTGGGGGATAGCAAAGTCGTTTCCTGGCTGAAGTTGCTGCTTGTTTGTATGAACCTGATTGCTTGATTCTTACATCATGTTCTGTGAAGCTTCCATCCTGATCCAGTGTGTTTTGGGATCTTTTGGGGAGTTCTCGAGGATAAATGCTTAACGGATGAGTATTTGCATTCAGACGCTTTGGCTCCTCACTCACCGTTGCAACAAATCCATGCAGCAGCACTGCAAACAGACCATTTCCCATCAGCAGCCGGACAGCTTGTAGTGAAGTGCACTTTAGGCTCGTCTTCCTGAAGCACTTCTCAAGTTGGTGTCCTTCAAGTGGGACTGTACCTGTATCAGACTGTAGCATTAGTTTGCAGTAGGAATTACACTTAATGCAATCGTGCCGTGACCCCTAATGGCTGTGAAGCAGGATTCTCAACATGTGTGTGTGTGTGTGGTTTCGTTTTCTTTCAAATTAATGTGTGAAAAAAATCTGCAGGTAATTTGTTAATTTCTGAAAGCTTTCGTTTCAAAGCTTCCTATTCCTAAGTATTAAGCATTTAATTTGAATGAATTGTCAACTCTGGATCCGATTATTACTGCCTGTGAAAGGACAGACATGTGTCTAATTAATTTCCGTTTCCCAGCAGCCCCTGGGTGTCATCCGCAAAATTCAATTACTTGCCCTAGCTGAAGAATATTTAATCGTGCGCTGATCAGGCAGAAAGGTGAGATGACACTTCATAATTATTATTATGATGGATGACCCTCCTAACAAAGCCTTTTGTCCAAGTAATCCCACACTCTGACCCTCCAGTGTTTGTGTCACTGATTTCATGTTCTGTCTTCTTAGAGCTCCAGCTTTCAGTTGGATGTCCACACCACCTTGCAGAGTAAGTCAGGATGCAGAGGCCATCCAAAGGCTTGTACTTTACTTGGGATTGTGTCTCCTAAACACCAGAGTCTGATCTTTATGGGGGTTATTCTGTGGTGTTATCAGAGCTCATGAGTTGTCACCCATCCAAGTCTACATGGCCAGCCTGTTATATGTTAAAATAAGAGTCGTTTCAAAAATCACTTAAACAATAGCTGTAGGTCATCACTGCAGTCGGGACTCATCCAGTGCGGCCAGCCGTTTGCATGGATTTCGTCCATTGTTTTTCACTAGGTGCTGAGATTTGGGAAACTGATGTACCCACTGGGTAGCCACCCTGACAACACTGCCTTGCTGTCACTTTTTCCTGTAAATGGTGTTATCCCTGAAACCTGAAGTACCTTAATTGTATGCCTTTGTGATTATGTTGGTCTAGGATGGGGGGCATTCAGTCAGCTGACTTTGTCTTTTACTGCACTGCTGTTTTGTCCTTACTGCACTGTTGTTGGTCCTACTGTCTCCCCCCCCATGGGTCCATGTTGACGATAGTCTCCATGCGCGTACTGAGGGATGGAATGATAACAGCACGGGCTGTTTCAGTGGACTGCCAGCCTTAAACTGTACACCTCCCATAATCCTGGTCATTAATCTCGATTATCACACACACCTGCTAGATGTCACTTCCTGGAATCGCTCCTAATTCCCAGGGGCCCTCACTCTCCGCTAACTAAATTAAAAATGGCACAATGGGGCTTTCACTTGTTCAATGCTTAATTAATTGGTAGTATCTATATTAATATGTCATATATACATTACTAATTAAGTCACTGTTCATATTTAACATCCAGAAGTATCTAGAGAAATAAGAAATTTTACTAATGAATGGTGTAGTCGTTGAACTTGCTGTGTGTGATATGAAAAAATGTCTGCATTTTCTGAGGGCAGTTTTGCTAAACACTTCTACAGCACAAACATTAAGGCACATTCATTATTTTCTACTGGGCAACTTTTATTACATTCTGACAGCTGCTTCTGAATGTCACATAAAAACTGCTACATTAAGACCTGCATTAAGCATCACAGTAAAAATGTAAATGACAGCAATGCGATGATCTTTCAGTCACTTTATATCCATGGCTTTTCAAACATCAGATTAACTTTTCATACTTTCTCCATGACTGATCTTGAGAAAGTACATAAAAATATTTCCACTTAGTTCAAAATATTAGCATACATCTAAGCTTGTTAAAGTTTGGATTGTTATGCTACATAACATGCTTTCAGTATACCTCCTCATCCTTCAAATCTCCATTCAGAGCTGTATCATAACGTCATAGGTTGGCTGCACTTCTCTGCTGATGAAATGTGGACTGGCACATACCTCAACACCAAACCCTCAAACTCACTTTGAGGTGTTTGTGCTTGGGGGGGCAAAGCAACTTTAAACCCAGTTATGATACAATTTGATTATTAAAATAAGATTCATTTCAATTCCATTTGAGTTTCATTTGTCAATTTAATTTTAGTGAGCCATGTTTAAAGTATCTTTACTAAATCTTTACATAACTAAATACATAGTTTCATAACCTTTAAATCAAGAGTGTATTAAGTCAGAGCGGAATGAAGATGAGAATAAGGGTTGGATGTACAGGAACATACTGTGCAGTACACCAGGAAGACACCTGTTAGCCCAGTCACTAAATTAAAGATTTCAGGTCTTATCAGCTCTAGCACTTGATGATCCACCAAGCCTCTAATAAGATTTACCTACACTGGTCTGCTTGAGCTGAGCACCCAGGACCTGCTGCCTGGTATGGGCCAGCTCAGAATCCAAGGCTTTGCGGTCCGCACCTCTCTCTTAGCGCCACCCTGTGGGCAGTTGCAGCAGTGAGTGTGATCCCCACTCTAGCTTGCTGGGCGCTGCCTATTTGCAGTACAGGTTGGCAGCTAAAGCCTTCTTCTTCGGACCTTCACTGGAAACATCCTGGATCCCTCTCATAGGCTGGATGGATCTGAGACAGGGCAATATCACCAGCTGTGCATTAACTCCGTTAATAGGGACATTGTATCCAAGTGTAACACACGGCAAGTGACTTGCCCTCACTGATCCCTGCCTCGACAGCGAGGTGTCTCTCACAGGTTCTCCTCCTCTGGTGACACGGCCGGCCTTTACTATAAGTACTGACCATTCGGCACATATAATAATAATAATAATAATGTTTTACTGGTCATTGCACAACTACATAGGAATTTGTCTCTTCACCTGCCCTATCCTGCTCTTCATAATTTGGGGGTCACAGTGCAGGGTGAACCATTGTACGGCACCCCAGGAGCTGGGGACTAAGGGCCTTGCTCCAGGACCCACGGACATGTGACTATTCTGCCCCCCCCCCCCCACTGCCGGGGCTCGAACCAGCAACCTTCTGATCACTGGCACAGAGAAAGAGCCTGCTAAATCACTCACCGGCCCAAAATGCCTTTTCCACTAATAACACACCATTCCCAGACTCTCTTTCCTTTTGGTTCCTGTTTGCTCCCATTCTGGAGCTTTATATACACGCCGACGTTCAGCTGAATCTGAATGGCTCCCCCCCTCCCCCCCCCTTTTTCCACTGGGATAAACATCTCCACAAAATGTAAAATTATTCCACTGCAAATAATTAACAGTTTAGGGCGTGAATAATAATCAGCCAAGGCAGCATTAGGGCTGGCCGTGGGGACTGGCCCGATCAGGGATCACAGAGAGCTGAGCTTATCGAGTGCATCTCCCCAAGCATGTGCCGGGGGAGATAATTCAGTCAGCTCGTCTCTGCAGTCAGTAAGGGTTCAATCAGGACACTGGTGGAGAGGGTGGGGGGGACGTCTCGCACCCAGCCATCCAATCTGGACCGCAACCACCCCCCACCATTAATAACCATCTGCTGTGACAGTCTGTCTCAAGTACCATTCATGCCCCGTCTCGATAACTTCTGCTGGGAAAAATATATAATATGAATATTTCATTCCTCAGTATGTGAACAAATGTGTCGGCTTTCAGTCTGTCAGAAGCTTTGTAAATGGCAGGGAACTGTAAACAATCTGGCAGATTTATTGTTATTATTTTAAATTTGAGATACATGTGAAAAGACCAAGCACAGTAAATGGCCCATCAAAAATTTTTCCTGAGAAATAAGGAACGTCCGCACACTCTCCCAGCCTTCATGGCGAGATGGTCCATCACAAAGATGCGCTCACTTTTATCATACGTTTATAGCTGCAAATCTGGCATCTGATAACCAGCTTTGGGGCAGCTAGAGTCGCTGAAAGGGAGGAGCTGAAGAGAAACTCACCAGTCTTCCTACACACATATAGAGTGTATAGAGTCTGCTATGAGGAATTGTGCAGAAGGACCCTGAGCAGACAGCACCCCCCAGGGGCCGAGCAGTAAACAAGAGCCACACAGAAGGCTGGATGTGACTCCTCCCCACGCAATTTAGTTGTCTGTTTTGGACTTGCTTTCTGCTGCCTCTTTAGCTTCCTACATGCTTTTAGGATGTCCTAGAGCATTAGCCCAGCTTGGTTTCGTTAGCCGGACCTGCATCCTGAACACGGGCCGCTTGCTTGCTCGTTCTCTCTCTCGCCCACCTGTGTGCAGCATTCCCGCTAGGCGATCAGCCTGAGAACCTCCCCGCACTTCACATGTTCGTTTAGAAAACAGAATGACTTTCACATTGTAGATTGGATTTTGCAAAGCGTTTGCAAGACCATCAGGACGCAGCATCCGACTGAAATCTCTCTCTGGTGACAGAATCTAATCCCACGATTCGAAAGCTTTCCTCAGTACAATAAAACTGCAACCCAAGGCAGAATTTGGCTCAAGTGTGAACAAAAGGTGACAAGGACAGTCCCCTAGGTTACCAGACAGCATTTACAGTCCTCTGCTGGCTTTTAAGTGCTTTTATTAACGACATGGGCATGTCAAATACAGAATGTTAACAAAAAGAGCCAAGACTGGACTTTGAGCTCCTGCTCTGGAATGCACCTGAGAATGGGCTTCCATTCACAAACAGAACCACCGGGGGGGGGGGGCGACTTAAACACCCCCCACATGGTGCCACCAGACTGCATTCTAAGAGATGCTGTGTCTGCGTCCGCGTGAAGCTGCAGGCTGGAAGTGTGCTCATCCCTACACGGGAGAAAATGCAAACAGCTCATTTACATTGCAGTCCTGCCACATCAAACTGCAGCCTGCCCTGTGCTCCAAGCCCCTGGTGTTGCAGCCAGACAACATGGACCATTATCCAGAGAAGCTCATGAAGGATCAGGTAAATCCCACTACTGCAGATAAGACAGGCCCGAAGAGCTGTAAAAACCCATAAAGCCACACCAGTAGCTGATGAACCTGACTGCAAGAAAAACAAGCACAGGATGAGCTTTACAGGTAGCAGAGAAACAGGGAAGCACAGAGCCACATGAATCCCGAAAGGATGTTGGGAGTGAAGGCTGGTCATGTGACTGACCTCCTCCATTGACACGCTGCGGACCGACCGTGATGAGGACCCCACCGCCAGGCACATTCTGCTTCCTAATCACTTTAATTCCTCTCCTGGGGGCAGGTTTCCTGACATTGAAACACATCCCCACCCCAGTTGTTTTAAAGCCTTAGATCTCAAAAATGTGGTATTAAAGAGGAGTTTTGTGTCGACGTATAAAAAGCCTAGAGAAAATGTCAGTATCTAATTGCGTCTGGTCCCTTACTGGTGCTGTATGGATGGGCTGTGACCTGCAGCAGGGAATACGCCACAAACTGCTGGGTAGCCTCTTGATGTAACAATGGAGCCTCCATTAAACAGTCACAAAATTTACTGAATATTACCAGAACATTGTAATAAACCTTGAGTAAATTCACAGGTTCCGTCAGAACCCCTTGTGTTAGTAACTAATTGCATTAAAATCAAGCTTGATAGCTGGTGAAGCTATCAGAGATTGGCCCGCTGTGAAATGTCTGTTCCTCTGGGAACCAAGCCGGCGGCTCTGCCTGGTGCCGAAAGCCAGCTCTGGCACTGCATCTCGTTAAAGCCCCGGATAATGGTTTTACACTTTACGTTTTTACAGAAACCCGTAGCTCAGGCGTGTGGGGGGGCCCTAACAGGCATCTCTAATGAAAGCTTACAGACAAGTCCAAGACCAGAAATGAATGTCTCCTCTGAGCACACAAAGATCCAATCAGATGTACGCCGTCATAACTCAACTTCTAATGACAGTGACTCGCTTATTGCTGACTTGTGTAAGGTCAGCATGCCTGGCGGGGTCAGGCAGCCAGCTGGCCTTCTGCTCCCATAATTTCCACAGGAATTTCAGCTGGTTACGATCTCATTTGGGCTATTAATACTGTATAACATTAGTAGCTGCTCTGTCTGGTTGGTGAATCTTGATTTGGTACTTTGAGGCAACCAATTTAGCAGAGGCGCTATGCAAAAATAAACAGTCTGGATGAAGGGTGATACTCACTTCTGGGCCAAGGGCTGCCGGGGATGCTGGGATAGTGAGGCTGGTTGCTTCCAGTTACTCTCAAGCAAAGCCTGGGAAGATGAGTGACACCAATTTACACTTTCAGCTTCTCCCTGGAAGGCTGGCTTGTCTTTGGGCTACGAAGAAGTACAGCCTGGCTAATTTGGACTGTCCCTGGGCAATGTGCACCTGCTTATGGCTATCCCCCCTGTGGGCACCGAGCTGGCAATGGGCCACCAACCCCTCCACATCCATCCGCTGCCCATCCAGCTGGGCCTTCAGCATCCTCATCTCCTCTAGCAGCTGTTCCCGGTGCTCCTGCAAGATGCTGTAGAAGGGGATTGGCGGGGTACACTGATGAGACGCACGTTTCACACACACATGCACACACACACACACACACACACACACACACACACACACACATACACAAGTTGGTCTTCCTATCTAAATGGGGACCATCCATTCATTTCTATGAGAAAAACCCTAATCCCAATCACGACACCCTTAACCCCAACCCATCCCTAACCTTAACCATAAGTAACCAACCCAAATACAAGGCTTTTGGCATTTTTACTTTTTTGACTGCATTCACAGATTGCATTCAAAGACTGAGGTATCCAAATGGGGACCTCAAAAGATGTCCCCAAAAGTAGGGACATTTCAGGTTTTACTACACTTTGGGGACAATTTGGTCTTCAAATTAGATCTATGCAAACACACACACACACACACACATACACATACATCCCAACTCACTCCTTCTCAGTGGTCAGATGCGTGATCTTCCTGCTCTGCTTTTTAATTTTGGTACTCAGCTTCTCGTTGGCTTGTCTGGTTCAGGGTAAAAATAAACTGGTATTGTTATGGGAAAGCTATACAACAGCCTATTACCCAGTGTTAGAATGTTCTAGAAGTAATCATGCTGTTATGGTGGCCACGGTGACACCTACTTCTGCTCCTTCACCCACTGATGGATGCTGGACACGACCAGCTCGCTCTCCTGGTGCAAGCGGATGCTGTTGGTCCGAGCGTTCCCCAGGAATCGCCTCAGGACATCCACCTGGGCGAGAAGATGGCGGGTCCATCAACACTGCCCGTCTGACCTCCGTCAGAGACCAGGTGCAGAGATAGCTTTGGTACCTCGTTTGCAGCTGCCTGGTATTTCTTCCTCATTAAGTCCAGCTGCGAGTGCAACGCATCCACCTGTCACAAAGCGTCAGACTTGTCACCCCTGGCACACAGATATGGGCCCGGCTGAGCAGCATGGGAGGGGGCCGCATCTCACCTCCGTGACCTTGGTGCGGTAGTTCTCCCTGACAGAGGTCAGCTCCACCCTCAGTGCCACCGCCTCCGCCTCCTTGGCCTCCAGCGCTGCCAGCTGCTCCTGCCCCCAGCACACGGAGCGCGCCAGCTGGGTGCAAACCTCGGCCAGCCTGCCCTCATATGTCCGAGCCTGGGGTTTGAAGAGAGTTTGGTATTCGGGGGGACACTAATTGATAATTTAATTTTTCCTATGCCCTTGATACCATGGTATGTCATGTGAACATACTCCACTCCTGTTTGGACTTTAGACTCAGGAGGTGACAGAGATGA
This sequence comes from Hyperopisus bebe, assembly GCA_026777045.1. Classification (NCBI taxonomy): domain Eukaryota; kingdom Metazoa; phylum Chordata; class Actinopteri; order Osteoglossiformes; family Mormyridae; genus Hyperopisus; species Hyperopisus bebe. Next base: position 1,791,000 of record JAODJW010000019.1, read on the forward strand.
CATCAACAATGACATTTCACACACGCTGCAAAGTCAGCCACGGTAACCAGAAGACATGAAGGCGAGGTGTGCCTCCCGATCCATCGAAGCCGGCGGCACTCTAGGCGCCGGAGCTGCGCCATGTTAGAGCTCCACGTTGGCATGCTGACCTTTACACGCATGTGAGGAGCAAATGGAATGCAGGGCAGAGGCGGTAGATGTAATGAAAGGACCAAAGGCAATTAAAGCACAGATGGGATCCGATGCAGGCAGACTAACACTGCATTAGTGCCTCTAATCCCTCTGTGATTGCTGCCAAATCACACTGTGCAAATTCAACACTATTCTCCGCACTTTCTGCCCTAGTCTGCACACACACAACCACACATACACACACCAGGGTTATGGAGCCACCCAACCCCCCCACCCACCACCACAGTCGACACAAACACCGGGAATTATTCCTGCTGCCCCTGTGACATGTGCAGAAATTAGGCAACCAAATGCAGACCATCCTGCCAGCACCTGGGGCGTCTGTGAGAGACTGTGCTCAGATTTCTGTAGGACTGACTGACCAAATAAATGAGAGGATACCCCCCCACCCCCCAAAACCCAGCTGGGTCACTTAAAAATGGTTACAGACACATCCTGTCCTGCATGGTGAGCCGAGTACCCTTGCCTATATTTATATTTTTAAATGGTTTTTCTTTAAATAATATGAATTGTTTAAAACCTCGCACTGACTGAGACTCTGCTAGAGAAGAAGCAGTAGGTTTTACTTTAGTAGTGGTTCCAGTGGTCTTCAAGGTAAAGCTGATGCAGACTGATAGACTGCACTTGCTGTTATGAGTTGGTACTGCTCTCTCAGTCTATACGCACGAATGCCCGTTGATGTGCCCCCCCCCACCTGCTCCTGAGGGCTCCCACTAGCACTGCGCAGTTTCTGCAGTTCTTCAGTCAAGCACCTGACGCTGTCCTCCAGCGCTGTGGCACGCTGCTGCGCACACATTGCCTCACTACGCAGACTCTCCAACTGCAGCATCAGCACACACAGTCAGAGCACACCCCGAAGCAGCGTAGAGGAGTTCAGGTAGGCTTTGGATGCAGTAAGCAACACCTCCCAGACTATGAAAGACTGGACAGAGTGAACTATGGTGTTCTTCCAGAAGAATCTGAAGAAAATCATCTGCATGACAACCAGAGCCGTGACCAGTAGTCTGTGCTGAATGTGGTCTGTTAGTGAAATAACACACACTTGTCCCCCTATATAGATCCCAATACAGTTCAGCTCTGATGAATGAAGTTACTCTTCCATGAAAACATAGTATTGATGGAGCATGTAAACCCGGACTACTTGCTGCTCCGGATGACCCCCAGATGACCTCTGACCTCTTGGCTGAGTTGACGGTTCTCAGTCCGTTTGGCCTCCAGCTCAGCCGTGCACTGCAGCAGCTGGGCTTGCCTGGAGTCGATTTCCTCCTGCAGCCTGAGGGTGGCGCTGTCAAGCTCTGACATGCTTATGATATGCTCCTCTTGCTCTTTCAGCTGCAGAGACTAAAAATTTTGTTCTGACCTCAAACAAAAATATTTATGTGAAATATTTCTTTTGGGACTGAAACTATTAACTGCTTTGGATCATGAAGAAGAAACTTGAAATACATTTCTGAACAAGCTATTAGCTCTGTCAGTGTTTCTCGTACTCCTGACTATAATCTGTCCTATATGCACAGTCTGCTTGTGTTTCTCAGATTCCTGACTAAATTTCCTGACCTGTATCTTCACAGTCTGCCTTTTGTTTCCTGTACCCCTGACTGTAATGTCTGACCTACATCCACAGTCTGCCTGTGATTCTCATATTCCTGACTATAATCCCTGACCTGTATCTACACCGTCTGCCTGTTTCATGTATCCCTGATTGTAATCTCCGATTTTGTTGATCTTGCCCATCAGTGCCTCTCCCATGATGCCAACCTGCTGCTGCTGGGTCCCAATGCCCCCCCTTTTGCTGGTCAGCTCCTTTTCTGGATGCTCTGCTCCTGATGTGTCAAGCAGGGCCATTCTGCCCTTGCTCACCTGCACTGTCAGTGTTCCCACTTGGCTTCTGAAGATCAAACATACATAAACAACAAACTATAAGCCAAAATGTCCCCTCTTACATACAGGACAGTGGGCATCCTTGCCATAGAGATTCGCTGGGGACACCGAGAGAGGTCCTGTGACCTGGAAGCTTACTGGGCCACTACAAGACAAATGGGAAGGGAGGGAAGTGCGCTGTAGGTGCTTCTGTGTAATGCTCAGCGTGGGGGAACCCGGAAAGCCCCCGGGCTTACAGACTGCTCCAGGGGGGCAGCGTCAAGCCCCCCGGGTCTCTCCAGCACCTCCCATTCTTTTTACTGGGAAGCCACAGTAACAGGTAATCAATATCTCGCAAACCCATCCCCCCCCCCCCACCCCCCTGCCAGGCTGATCAATATCCCTGGC
>JAODJW010000019.1:1806746-1829518 GCA_026777045.1 Hyperopisus bebe
GGGGGGGGGGGGGCAAAGGCGCAGCCAGAAGTGGCAGACCAATTAACTGTAAGAGGGCACACGTTATTCCCCCTCATTCATAACCGGCCTGCAGCACCAAGTGGTAAGGGGTGGAGTTACGTGCCTCTGAATTACAAAGCAAACCCAGCGGCTCGCTGGCCTTTGAGAGCAGGGGCTGATGGGTAGGTAAATTTACTGTGGGATTAAGCCAATTAACTGTATGCTTCAAAGAGTTTCCAGAAGTCAGGCGGGAGTTTTTTCGACTCTGCCTGGATGCTAATTCCATTCACAACACTCATTTTCCCAGACCAAACCAGCATCCTCTGTGTTAAAAGAAAGCCAATTTCCTTCAAATCCCATCAGAGAATGTTATTAATTTGCTTCCTAAGCACAAAAACACAGCACTCATACGTGTTTTAGCTCAGACAGCGGTCTGCATGGCGAGTTCATGCTGATGAATGAGTGCTGAAGCCTGATGGTGTCTGCTCCCCCCCACCCAGGGCCTGCTGGCTCCCCACGGCTCCCTGCAGCCCCTGCTTCTCTTCTTCCTGCTGCTAGGCCTCCTCCTCCCTGAACTGGAGAGTGGTCAGGGCTGCACCGCAAGGCTCATGCAGCTCCTCGACGATCTGTAGGTGGTGCCCCCTCAAATTGCTCAGCCCCCTATCACACTCCATTACTTACTGCTCCACCTGTATATCGGAAACCACAGCTCTCACATTAAGGATGTACAAAACCCCTCCAAACAAATAAGGCCAGTCAAGCAGCAACCATCTTTAAACCCTTTCAGAGTTTCCACGTGCCACAGTAACTGTCCAGTTTTCTCCCCGCTCCATAATAACAGGCCAAAGTCAACCACAAACCCCAGACTGGGAATCACATTGACATTTTTGATAAATTTAGAAATGCCTATTTTGACAGCAGCTTGATCAGGGAGCAAAGTGAATGAAGGAGCAGGAAAGCGTAGAGTGCGGAGACCAGCAGCCGGCCACGGTCTCTGAAGCAGCCTGCCCACGACGCTCTGGAGGCGTCACCTCACTGTACCGTATCTCGCCAGCTTACATCAGTGCTGCTGCAGTCCAACACTCAGTAAAACTCCGACAAACAAAACTTCTCAGTCAACGGACAGTCTGACACAGTCTGTTCAGAAAAAGAGATGGACACAATGTCTTATGTCCCTCTGCAGTCTGTGACCTACCCCACCACTCCTTCTATCCCCTGTCAAAGTTGCCAATTCTTAGTGAAACCTGCCTGAACTGGTAATATCTAGTTTGTCCTGGTTTACAGTCTGTCCACACAAAAGTTGAGCTCCCATTCATGGTAACAAGGGCCCTCCCCAATCCTTTAGAGTTTCTCTCAAAAGTCTCTTAGCTATTCTATGGTGTCCTTCTGGTAACAGGCCTCAATGGTTTTTCGCGACGGCCAAGTGAAATCAAGTCCGTCACTGCACATTTATTATTGCAGACAGGGTGAGATTAATTCCACTTATTTTCAGACATAGCGAGCTTCAAGGCACTCGATGTTTATACAATGCGGGCCCTCACAGCATAAGGGGGTAGGGTGCATTGGAGGTGGAGGTGTTGCAGGGGGGGACAGCATTGCAAAACCACCAGCCAAGCAACAGCACAAAGCAGGCGCAAGCACAGCCTTGTCCTGGACCTGCTGGTGCTCATCTCCCAGTCTCTCCATTTCACCTTTATTCTGGGAGAGCTACGGAGATTAGATGACAAGGCAAAGGGAGGGAATGACAGAAAGGAAGGGAGAGAGACAGGCTGTGAAGCCTGCGTCTATTTAGTGTAAAGGAAATAAAAAGAGACACCTCACGTCAGCTTCTCCTCTGTATGCAAGACATGGATTCCGGAATTAGTTCTATAGTGGAAATGGGCCTCTATACAAACACCCAGCATAATAAAGTAATTGAACTGTACCTAATCTAATTTGTCTAAGGCTGTGCTGCAATTCTGCCTCCCTAAGGGGCCTAAATTACAGGCTTTGGCTTTAGTTATGCTAGCTTAGTTCAGCTCTCGCTTCTTTATTTTAGCCTATGCTAAGTATTGTTGTCTGGTCTTATTTCCAGCCCTAGAATACCTCTCGGCCCTACCGCTACTTGCCAGCCGGCAGGACAGTTCAAAAGGCATGTCTGAAACTTTAATAAAACAAAGTGCTTTCTTTTCAGAGAGGATTTTTTTTTTTTTTTTAACGGCTGGGCATGAAAAGGAATCTTTAAAATCGGCACTGGGGAAAAAAAAGGTAATGAAATATTGAAAGGGAGGAAAGGCGGGAGGGGGACGGACTGTCGCTATGGTTCAGATGCCCGTGGCACTGCTGCAGAAAAGGCACGGCTCTGGAGGTGCTGTTCTGGGCATCGCTGACAGTCTGTTCTGACACTGACTTTTTGGAGCAGACCCCTGACGCCACCCGCTGCCCTAAGCGAGGAGAGGACAGCATATTTGCTGTCTGAGTGCAGCTCCAGATTAAACCCGTGCGTCTTACATGGGGTCAAAGTGTTCTGCTAGATCACAGAAAGGATTTCCAGAATATTTATCGTAATGTTTGCACAGTGATCGAGACTACTCATCTATTCCTGACATTAGTCTCTCTTGTAAGAAATGCCTGTATGTCATTATGAAATGAGAAAATGACTATTACCATAAAAATAATGCTTTATCCTCCATCGAAGAGGTCACACGTAGGTCTGCCTAGTGCTGTCCATTTGTTTCATACTAAAAACCCAGGAGCACAGAATTACCAGCGTCAATTACAGAGTATAGTTTCTCTGCCGCTGAAAGCAGCCAGACACTGATGTATAATTTTAATATTGCTAATTTAATTTTGTAATCTATCTATGTCAAATCGCGCATCTATTTTTCTCAATGTAACCTATGACAAAACATGAAGTTTGTGGGCATGGAGAGCAGACATGTTCGCTTGCCCGGTCCCCACAGGTGCTTATTTTAGGAATGAGAAACGGCTGCAGGGGGAAAAACAATGATTTAGCCATAAATCTAATAATTACAGCTATCATGGGAAGAAATATGATGGGCCTAACATAGCTGCCTGAAACTAAAATGTGTTTATTATCTGAATATTTATGGTAATTATGCAAGGTCCCAGATTATGCACCCATATATCTTTATTCAGTCATGCCAATGAAGACAGGGAAAAGCTGCAATCCTAACATACCCTGAGGGTAGCGCTGTGGAGCTCTTCTTTGCTGCGGCTGAACTTGTGCCGCAGGGTCGTTCTCTCTTTCTCCCACTGCCTCTTGTGACCCTGCAGTTTGTCGTATGCCGTCTGCAGCCTTTGCAGCTCCGCATTCTTCTCCTGAAACTGCGAAATGACAGAAACGCTAAACAGGAAGTCTCCCGCCTCACGCCGTTGAGAAACAGGCCACTTCTGCTCGTGGATGGGAACTGAAGAACATCACAGTGCCCGGAGGCCATTTCTCAAAGTGATGATGTGGATTTCAGACCGCCTTCAAACTTAATTACTACCTTCTGCATCACAGACACACATTGCAGAAGTTGGCGGTAAGCTCAAATGCGGATAAGAAGGGGAGGCATGCTCGCTGATTGGCCCGCAATCTTCAATTAATCATGTGACCGAGAAGGAAGAAGTAAGGGCCAAGATGCAGCTTGCCTGCTATTGACCCCCATAAAGTGACAGCCTAGCCCAACATGCTTCTTCCCATTGAAAAAAAAAGGGTAAAAATAACAGGAACAGCTTGTCGGAAATGAAATTTCAATTCATCCAGTCCCTTTATACGCCGGTGTGGAAAGCGGCGGTGGAGAAGGAGGATCAATAGCATTTAGACAGCCGAGCAGATTTCCTAAGTGTCGGATCAATAGGATGGGAGTGGGGGGGGGGGAACACCCTGGCTTTTCTTTAGCTTTTGTAGGGAACGGGAACAAATCCGGAGCCTCGGGCTAAATGAATCGACCAGCTGTTTTGGAGTTCAGCGGTGTAAATAAAGATCTACTCAGAGCGCTTTGGCTGAGGCCCGGTGGGGCCACTGAGGGGGCAGCAATGAGGCGGGACAGGAGGTCTGAGCAAGTCTATGAGGATTACATCCGGATTCCATCACACGGCAAGCGGCCCAGACAAACCCAGCACTTTTTATAAGACTGCTATGACAGGGACCCCACCAGGATCTCAGCGTGAAACTTATCCGAGCATGGAGAATAAATCCCACAAAAAGTTTAATGACATCACAACATGCCCAGACTAGATCCGCAGACTGGATTTGACCTCATCAAAATTAGTAATCTTTCACAACAAAATATGTAAATTTATCTGAATCAATCAAGACTGGAGTTTGTGACAGGGGTTGTGGAAATGAGCCACCTTCCAGAGACAAAGAAATCTGTTGGTGGTCCTGCTCCTGACACTCCTAGCACACCCCCGCCACAATGACCCGGGGAGAACATGCAAACTCCACACACATAGAGCCGTGGTGGAGACCCAATCCCTAGTCCCAGAGGCACTGCACCACTGTGACATGTGGGCAAATCAATTAAAGTAACTCCATTCATTCAGGGTATGAATCCTAACCTGTGTAGAACAACAGATTAAAAATGAAGACTCACAGAGGCCAAGACTCAAACACTACAGTTCTCTCACTCATAATTCACATTTTCCCACTTTTCCCATTGAATTCTGTTACAGCTTTATCCTCCATCCACAAATATCAAGTCATTAACACCACTGTGTCTTTCTCTTAAAATCCAACCCAATTACTAAAGCAGCAGGTAAAATGTGGATGAACTGTACAAGAAATGATCTGTTGCCATAGAGACATGATGTGAGAATCAGACTGTATGCGGCCAAGCGAACCAACCAACTGCAGAAAGTAATGGGCAATGGCCACTTAGCCTCAAGAAGCTACAGTAAGGCTCGTCTCTTCGTTTTAGAGCGGCACAATGTGCAATGTTCACATTGACATTGCATGTTACGCACATGCAATTATGACATCGCAAGGGTCGTGGTAGCTGGGTCCAGACCATTGATATGTTACATGAAAGCATTTTTACTCCATCACAGGAAAGAACGCTAGCTGATACAGAATCATTCTAAAGTTTGCCGCTGTTACTGCTGAGTGAGCTCTGCATGCACTCTTTGGGCCATCATAATCATTTTGATTATGCCGTTTGACTCACTCATAGACAATGGGGAGCGTCGGTGAGGAAACTTAACAAAAATGAATAAGGAGGAGAAAGCAAACAAGAGCTGGTCACCAATAAACTCAAAAAAATTTGCCTTCCACCATACGGAATTATTTTCTATTCCACGGAGACGATACTGAGCAAAAGCAAGAGATTTATTGCCCTGTTTTGTACCAACACAACTTATTCAACAGACTATTATGTTATAAATATCGCAAAAATTTCAAATATCAAGATGTGAATTTTTTTCCAATATTGTGCAACCCTAATTCAGATACATTTATCTATCATTTTTGTGGGAAGTCAGAGTAACAAGGCAATTTCCTTGTCTGTCTTCTCTTTTCCACCTCAATGTAACACACAGAAGACTTGTTCGGGTGATATCTGGCACCACACTGGTCACTGTCACCCTGGTGACAGTGCATGTGCATGTGTATGTTTCCACAGACTTGGGATTGAAAAATAAACTATTATCCAATAAGGCAGTGTGCCATTAGCGCTTATTGTAATAACACACTAAAGCAACAAACAGCTGAATCACAGGGAACGCAGTCCACCACACGGCCCTCTACGGACAGGGCACCACTGCTCACAGCCAGAAAATTCCTGAAAAGTGTATGTTCGGGAACACAGGACAATTTCCCTTCTGTTGCTCTAGACTGACATGTAAGATGATATAAAAAACACCAAAAGCCATTTCATCATTAACCAGGATTTCAACTACAAAGGAGTTATTACATCACAATTACAAGTGTTACCTGGCAACCAGCAACAGAGATGAGATTAAAAGCACTGGAGCTAAAACTAAGGCTCCTATTTAAAGAATTCAAAGGCTCTTAAAGTATTTAACAGGTAACCCATGATCTTACCGCTCTGTATATTACAGTAATGTTCCCAAGCCCTCCAAAGATCCGAGCAGGAAAAGTTTCTTTTGCTCTCAGTTGTCTCTGCAGGAATCCTTTAGAAACACTATCTTCAGTACATTTATTCTTGGTCATTTAGCCAAATGTAGTGACTGACAATTATCACCCTTTAATATAGTTGGGCAGTCTTCAGAGGTAACAGATTTGTGACTTTTACGCACCTCCCTACCTGCCTCTCCAAGCTTGATCACCATGGGATGAGAGGCAGGATTCTTTATCCAAAATGTTACGCTCCCAATTTTCATGTTGACCTGTGTGCCCGCAGCATCACGCAGATTCACTTGCAAACCGCGGTACTGACGCTGCTTTGACCAGCCCTGCTCAGCTGCGTCCGAATCGCCGGACATAAATCTCAAAGACACGGCGACGCATAGGAACCGCCATCTGAGATGGAGATGGAGAGCGATATCGCATCAGAGGAAAAACTTGGAATACACACGTGAAAACTTAAGCAAGTTTTAATGAAATAAGAAAGTCAGAGAGAAGCAATTACACATCTAATCAGAGCTTTCTGCATGAAAGAGCCTGTCCCTTATCTCACTCCCATTTGCATCATAACACGTGCAATATTAATTCCCGACTTTACTGCTTATTGGGGGAGCTGAGTATGAAAAGCCATTAGGGCGGCAAATGGGAAAGCAATTTGCTGTCACACAGATTTGGCTCTATTAAATAGAAAAACCTTGTTAACCATTTGGAATTAGTGCCATTGGACAAAAGACTTTCAGCTGCACTCTACTAAAATCGGTAATTACTCTTCATGCCTCTCTCTCACTCTCCTGCTCGTTACCGCAGCGGGACAAGAACAGCAGGACATAGGTGCTGCCGGGGGGGAGCAGTAAAGATGGGGATAATTAAAGAAGATTCATTTAATATGTCCTATATGCAAACCATGCAGGAACCAGAGGACAAGTGGACATGACCCCCCAGGGGTGTAGACAATCACACGACTCCTTCGGTGCCTCGGGTGGGGTTTTCTAAGGTCCTGCTCTCTTGATCTCTTGAGTGAAACCATCACCTCTTCCTGAGGAGTGAAACTGCCACACACACACACACACACACACACACATGTACGCGTGTGTGTGTCACGCTTAGTATCCACACATCACTCTGTCCTCTCCATGGCCCCTGTCTGCCATTATGGGCTTGTTAGGCAGACACCGTGAGAATTAATGAACAGCTTCCTGTTGTGTGGCTGAGGGGTGACAGATGGCATCCTCGGGCTTGGCTGGGGGTTAATTGGCAGAAGGCACATCAGCAGAAAGACCTCCAGCACACTCAGAACACCGCTGGCCCACTCCCAATTTGGGACGGGCTCTGTTTCTAAATTAAACCTTGCAGAAAGTGATGGAGTCTGTCCCGACCTGGCCTTTATAGAGAGACATCAGGACGTACATATCTTACATCCATTGGCGGTCTATGGGCAGGTGAGGTCTTTCTTGAAATGAGAGGGAGAGATTAAACGCAGACCTTCGTTTGACATAATCACCCGCAAATGAAGGGTACGACTTTATTAATGAGGGAACGAACGAAAGCACTCAACCTGCATTTTAAAGAAACGAACATGAACATGAAGAGGTGCCAAAGGCATCCCCCGGAAAGCCAGACGGGCATTTTTAACACTCGGTCTTTAAATGGAGCAGAGAGCAGGAACACGCTGGTGACACAGCAGTGACCAGCAGGAGGGGACCAAGAGCAACCCCACAAGGCAGACGCGCTCCGGCGCTGGGGGAGGAAAGGTCGAGGAAGGGAAGGCAGCTCCAAGCACCACCCTCCCCCTCCCCCTTTTTCTTTCCTGACCTGGTCTCATTAACACACACCCCTGACATCATTAAGGTGTTTTCAGCAAAATTAATTGAAAGACAGATTAAAAATAAATTAAGAGCAATGCGTTTGTGAATGCGTGTGCGTGCTTCATAAATCATCCTGAGGAGCCGGCAGCCGACTCCCATAATTAACTACACACTATTTATTTTCTCCTGACGGTAGAAATTAGAATTCAGACACACAGATTACATTAGGGGTGCACGTCGGGGGGGTAAGCAGGAGGCTGTGTGGAATAATTTAAAGATACATGTCATGCTAGAGCTGGGGGCACCGGGCGGGGAAAAGCCCAGGATGAGATTTCATTGTGTGTTTGTTCATAAACATGCAGCGGTAACTAAAACATGCGTGAGGGAAACGGTGTATATATACACACACAGTAGCAGTCAAAAGTCATTTTCTCTGCTTTAGGACAGAGACCCCAAACACATGTATATGTATGCATTATCTGCTGGCCATTGTGCAGGGCATTTCCATAGCAGTCATGACAAATAGGAAGTGAAGCCTACTAACTCCAATTCACCATATTTATAAGATGGGAATCAGGCCGCTCCCAGGCCGGTGAGGAGGTGCACGCTCCCCCCAGCATCAGCACCCCCCACCCAAACCCAAACCTCCACTCAGCCCCATCTGCCCAGCAGACCTACAGATGTCACTCCAAGCTACATAATGCTATTCTCTCTTTGATGTTTCCGTAAAAATGCACCCGTTAATAAAATATACTCATTAAAAAACGTCACCCAGTTACCAAGAAGGGGAAATAAATGAATGGCTGCGGTTTTAGAAATAAATTATCGTACAAGGAAACAAAGTAAAGCAAAAACATCTCAGAAGAACTGCGATTATCTGGCGATGAGTAATAATGCAGCATTTTACTGCCGGAGGAACAGCACTTAATCTAACACAAACATAGCATCATGCAAAGTATACATTAAAAAAAAATGCCAAATGGACATTTTAGATGGCAGCAAAGAGGTAAAGGACAAAGCCCACTGCTTTATCTGGGGGAGGATCAATGGACAGCAAACACTACTGATGCCACAACATGGGGCCAAAACACATGGATAAAAACACAGATTCAGAAAGAACAAAACACTGATGAGAAACTCTGTGAAATCAGTGTTTTCTGTGAAATGAAGGGCATATTCCCAAAATGCAGAAATGCAGAGTGGTAATACGGCAGCTCTTAATCAAGCGGGTCACTTTTTGGCTTAAACAATGCAGCACCACATGACTTATTATAACCAAGAGCACCACAACTGGAATTAGCTGTAATATCTTTGCAATAAGGTAACTTTAAGGCCTAAGTTCATTGTTATATTATTGTTTATTGTTATATAATCAACAAAAAGTTAAAAAGTGATCTTTAAAAAGCAGAGACTGTTTCATACTTTATTAGGTTTTATAACCTTTGTCTGTAGAGAAGCAAAATCTATGTCTGCTTTGGGTAGATTTGTGAGACTTTACAAAAAGAGGGCTACTAGATAATGTTTATTTACTATAAAACTTCTCATCGGAACATCCATATTTTTAAAAGAGAAAACCACACATTTTACCATGCTGCATATGAGCTTCGTGTCTCCAGCCTCACGCTTCTGGTGGATTTGTGATCAAACACAGATTCACATTCCCAGATCCGAGGGCTCTGGATGGCTATACAGGCTTATAATAAGCAGACAAAACGCGACCGATCGCATAGCGCTCTTCCTTTGTCAAAGACGGACCTCCAATGTCTACAATGCGGTTATGAAAGGACTGGAATCATCACTAGTGACGGAGGCTATGAATACATAAGAGGTCATGCAGCTGTCCAGTCAGTGAGCAAGAGAGACTCCATTTTGATGCTTATTCTAGCTTGGCAGAACCTGGAAGAGCAAAATCACTCAAAGCACAAAGGATCTCCTAGCGTTTGCCAGCTGCTGTAATCAACCCCGGCTTCCCCCAGTGCAAAGCAAGCGCAGTCTCTGCTGTACACATCAGACTAAGCAAAACTGAGGGACCGGAGTATCACCAGCACTCTCTGGCTCTCCAGGATGCGATCACCGGCAGGGGTCCGCCATTTGCCCGTCCCTGGGACGCGTCTGCATCACAGACGATTCGGTCGGGTTCAAACACACTAAATATCCGGGTTCCCCTCTGACCTGTGATCTGCTGTTCCGTAAAATGAGAGGCCCCTGATATTAAACGCTCCACCTGAGCCTTCCACACATCGACACACCTGGCAAGCTGGGGGGGGGGACAAAACGTGGAATGTGGCCGGTCTGACAATGCATTTCGGAGGTGAGGCTGACGGCGTATGAGCCGCAGAGAGGACACTGTTCCATCAGGGGGTGCCCTGGTGATCTGCGACAGGACACATGTGTTTCACTAGGAGTCCATCCATCCATCCATCCATCCATCCATCCAACCGCTTATCCTTCTGGGTGCTTTTATTCTTATTCTGAGTATATTTACAACATCAGGAGAAGGTATGGTCCTTCTTTCACTTCTGTCCGCCACTGAGTTAGTCACAGATGAGCTGAAAAGCAAGTCATTGCTTTCCTCAAGCAAAAAGCTAAGCCTGAAACACCATTTAAAAGCATCAGTGTGATCTGATATGGGCCAAGGCTCGAAGCCATTGCAGTGCACAGAAAGAGACCACCAGCAGTGCTGCCGCAGTCCCTCGTGTTGCCATTAGGGGTCTCTCTTTCACTGTGCATGCTATGCTGCACTCTCACACACCCACTAGGGCCTCTCCCACCACCACATAATATATTACTCCATCATTTGAAAATGGCAGTTTTTTGAAAATTCACCTTGATTATCAGACATTAAAAGTGACTTATCCAGTGCGAGTGTCTGGCTGGGGGGGGGGTGGGTCGCAGACAGCCGAACAATGCGGTCCGCCATGGTATTAGCGCCTCGCCGGGGTGCGTGGGGAGGGACGGGGGGACCCTTTGTTCTCTCCCACATCCAATTATTTCTAACGTGTGCCTCCTTTCACAACAACAAGAGCGAATTTCATTTTAATGCACCTATTCTCAAACAGAAACCATGGGTTAAAAATGAAATGGGGGGCCACATCAAACAGACCCCACCCTACACACAAGGCACACGCTTAATCATAATCATAATCATAACGATGAAAATGCACATACATTTAAAAACACTAGTAGATAAACAGAAAACACATTTAATCACACAGGCAAACATTGACCAGCACAGAAGGCTTTAGAGATCCTCTCATAACATCTTTAAACGGTAATATATCTGCAAAATGCCCAGCAGCTCTGTGGCCAAATATTTTTCTAATTGGATGAGTGCTTTATTTGGTGTCAGAAATAGAGTGTTAAAAAAACAACGGAAAAAATAGCCCAGTTCCCAGAAGGCTGTGCAGCAGAGATGGCCTCTTATTAAGCGAGTACCGTGCCTGTGATATAAGACCCAGCTCTAACCTTTCATCTTCACCAAAACACAGCCGGCAGGCAGAGTGCACCGCACTTCACAGGGAAATGAGGGAATCGGAATAAACAAGATAAAAACGGCGGAGATTTGGGCTGATATTAATGGCGCTCGCCGCACGCTGCTCTGTAGTGACAACCTCTTCTGGTTGGTACTGATCTCTCCCCCCCCCAGCATTAAACAATACATTCAGTGGATCTGGAGAAATAATGACAAGCGGGGAGTTTACCATAACATAACACATTTGTAGACTTGCAAATACATACTCAGTTTCAATAAAAAAAGGCCTCTAGAAGCATAATTCAGATTTGGGGCCAATTCCTGTTCCGAGATTCAAACTGGAGTGAAGCTGGTTTGATAGCGATGACTGAATTAGGGCAGAAAATCTTCCCTCACTACCCCCTTGCTAATCAAATGTTTTATTGGCAATTGCTGGCCAGTCAGACCTCCAGCTGCCCCCCTCACCCCCACCATACCCAAGGTAGCTGTCTGCAGGGCAGGACTGGTTTTCCCTTAAGAGTCTGTGTGTGGACACCCATGGTGCCCTGGGACGAGTGTGTGGCTTGGTGTTAGACAAGCCAACAGACGGACACTGAGATGTTGCTCTAAATGAAAATTAAATACATGTGATTGATAAGAAATGAGATACAAGAACTCAACAGAAGTCTCCCAGGAAGGTGAAAATGCCAACATAACCCACAAATGAAGAGCCTGAGTGGTGTGGGGCCATAAAGAGGGGGTCAGTGTGAACAGGTGAAACACAATTGTGGTTGGGAAGCAGAGCCTGCCACAGGTCAAGGGTACCAGCTAAAAAGAGCTTATGGAAGATGCATGGAGGCCAAGCTCCACACCACTGTTCAGCGGAACCGTTTCTTCAGAGACCTGTGAGCATCAGAGATCTGTAAACCTGAGAGATCCACATACCTCAGAGATGTGTGAACCTTAAAAATCCCCATGTCACAGAGACCTGTAGGCATCAGAGATCTATAAACCTGAAACATCCACATACATCAGAGATCTGTAAACCTTAAAAATCCCCATGTCACAGAGACCTGTGAACATCAGATATCTGTAAACCTGAGAGATCCACATACATCAGAGATCTGTAAACCTTAAAAATCCCCATGCCACATAGACCCGTAGGCATCAGAGATCTATGAACATCAGAGATCCATACTGTATATCCCAAAGATCTGTAAACCATAGAAATCCACGTAGATTTGGGTAATTCAGGTCCAGAGAGTGAAAGTCCAGACCGGGATTTTGTTTCAACCAAGCAGTTGAGTATTCTGTGGCTCTTTATGCTCAACTGGTTGGTTTCAACAAAATCCCAGGCTGGACTTTTACTCTCTGGACCTGAATTACCTTACTCAGGATCCATGTACTTCAGAGATCGGTAAGCACTAGAGACCTATCCTCAGAGATCCATATATCCCAGATATCTGTAAATCTCAAAGATCCACATGCCTCAGAGATCTGTAAGCATCAGTGATCCACATGCCTTAGAGATCATTAAGCATCAGAGATTTGTATGCTCCAGCTTATCAGACAAGATTCTGTTCTAGACACACCACCTCCGACTTCAATCAAGTTATTCCTGCATCAAAATCCCCAAAACTTCTATTAACTACAAATCCTATTCAATCAAAACAGGAAAAAAAATCATCAGGAAAAAAAACAATCTCCCACCTTAGACACTATATCTAAAGTAAAGTAATTCAATTGTGAAGTACTATATTGAAAACTTCAATAACAATTTCAATAGAAGAGCTTTTAATAGAAATTTCAGGCCAAATGCAGTTGTTCACAGAAAGCCTAAAGGTGTGCGAAGAACTGGCACCAAAGACATTATTTTTGAAGTTCAGAACAGCGTTGCAAGCAACACTAGATCATTTGTTTTGTGTGTAAGATTCTTATAAGCAGTGCCAATGAAATCAAGGAAACACAGCAACTTTAAGATGAACAGTAATGAGAAATAGCAGCTTTATATTTATACGTGAAAGATGCTCAAGTGGAACTTTCAGGGTTTTCAAGATAGATCACTGGATTCTCAGAAAGACTACCACATGAATGATGGGTGGACAGGACAAACAGGTTGCGGATGTTACAAATCAACGACATGGCTGCAAGAACAAAGGCGTTTCTCTGAGTGTGGCTGAGCGATGGGGTGACAAGAGGGACCCGAGAGCTTGCCCCCCTACCAGCACTGCTTAATGAAACGTCCACCCCCGCCTGCTTTACACCCTCAGCATGTTGCAGGGCAGCAATCTGCACGTCAGCAGGGATTAAACAATGGAGATGTGATTCCTCCACTTTTGAAGGGCAAGGCCCATAAGTTCCATAGAGCAAGTGAAGAGAAACACCCATACATAAGTACACATCTGTATACAAACACTCATACAGGTACAAAAACATCTGCCTACGCATGTATAGGTTGGCACAGGTACATGAACTACCTATATATAACACTCACACAGTACATAAAGTACGTACATACGTAAACACCCATACAGGTACATAAACTACCTACATACTGTATGTAAACATTCGTACAAGTACACAAACTACCTACATATTGTATGTAAACACCCGTACAGATACATAAACTACCTACATATATATAAACATCTGTACAAGTTCACGAACATCGGAATGCATATGTAAACACCTATAGATGTACAAAAACACCTGTATACACATGTAAATATTCATACAGGTACAAAATACCTAAATACACATGCAAATCCATACAGGTATTTAAACACCTGCATACATGTATTGACAGGAACAGTGGGATCAGCGAGTACAGTTCCAAAGAGCTTACATAGAGAGTGTGATGGATAGCAGTATCACCTCACGAGTGGCATCCTGTGCTCTGCCCTGGCATTCTGAGAGCCTTCCTTGAACTTCTTCCAGTTCCCGCTGTAAGCCCAGGCACTTTTGTTCGGTCAGCCTGGCTTCTGTGCTATGCTTCTCCTGGGCTCTGGCCTGCAGAGTGCATACCTCTCCCGTCAGCCTTTCCACCTGTGAGGCAGGGCAGTACAAGGTAAGGTGGAGTAACGAGGGGTTTTGTCACCTTTTGGGCAGGGTCTCTGGGTCACATAACTGATGCGTCTGATGTTTGTCTATCAGTATGTTATTTATATACACAATGGTTAGTTTATTAGTTACCATGACTCATTAAAGCAAACAGCCTGCTCCTCCAAACAGCCAATCATGTGGCTGCAACAGAATACATATAGCCTGCAGACAGTAGGTTTAGTTCACTTAAAAAGACTTTTCATAGAAAGTTGTCTAATTTGAGTTGTCAATACTGCAGCTTAAATAAACATGTTAAAGAGCCTGGAGTATGTGATACTGTGCCAAGGCATCAGCACCACAGTACCACTGTGTGATGATGGTGATAATGCCAGCCTCAGCACACCCTGGACACAGCAGCGCTTGGGGACATGGTGGCTCCATCATGATGAGGTTCGGTCATCTGGAGACCACTCGTCTGGTGAGGTTAGGTGATGTGTAGATCATCTGCATGTTAAGGTTTGGTGATGTACAGGTCTCTTGTGTGGTGTGGAGACCTTCTGCCCAGTGAGGTTTGGTGATGTACAGGTCTCTTGTGTGTTGTGGAGACCTTTTGCTCTGTGAGGTTTGGTGATGTACACGCATTTTGTGTGGTGTGGAGACCTACTGCATAGTGAGGTTTGGTGATATACAGGCCTCCTGTTTGGTGTGGAAACCTTCGACATGGTGAGGCTTGGTGATGTACAGGTCTCTTGTGTGATGTGGAGACCTTTTGCCCAGTGAGGTTTGGTGATGTACAGGCTTCTTGTGTGGTGTGGAGACCTTCTGCCCAGTGAGGTTTGGTGATGTACAGGTCTCTTGTGTGGTGTGGAGACCTACTGCATAGTGAGGTTTGGTGATGTAAAGGCCTCCTGTTTGGTGTGGAAACCTTCGACATGGTGAGGTTTGGTGATGTACAGGCTTCTTGTGTGATGTGGAGACCTACTGCCCAGTGAGGTTTGGTGATGTAAAGGCTTCTTGTGTGATGTGGAGACCTTCTGCCCAGTGAGGTTTGGTTATTCCAGGGCACACCAGTGATTAACACATACTATTCTCTAATCAATTACATGTATCTTATTCTTCTTTACCTGTTGGTTCACGATCAAGTTAAATTCCTAAAATTTTCCTTTTAAAAAAATTTGTCCCTAATCTTGTCTTTTTACTGCCAAGCAGTTTGCAAATTGCTGATCACATACAGTACTCACGATCAGGTGTCAGTCACAGAATGGTCTTATTCCTGGCTGCATTTGAAAACGTTTAAAGCCTTTTGGATATTTTACATATATGTCGTTTGTGTGTTATGCCATTTGTGTATGTGTGTGTGTGTGTGTGTGTGGTGATTTACAGGCCTCCTGCATGGTGAGGTGAGGAGGCCATCTGTGCAGTGAGGTTTGATGAAGTAGAGACCTCCTACATCAGGGGCGCCCAACTGCAGTCCTGGAGGGCCAGAGCCCTGCACATTTTTGGGTTTCCCCTCATTTAACACACCTGATTCAACTCCTTGTAGTAATTACCACACAGCTCTTGAGCTGAATCATTTATGGTAGAAAAGGGAAAGAACTAAGCTACATAGGGCTCCAGCCCTCCAGGACTGCAGTTGGGCACCCCTGTCCTACATGGTGAGGTTGTAGGCATTCTGCAGACCTCTTACAAGGTGAGGTTTTGTGAGGATACAGTACCAGTGACTTACCTCCATACTCAGGTCCAGTTTACAGCACCTCAGGGCATCATTCTCTCCCTCAACCTTCACCAGATGACCTTTCACCTCTGACAGCTAAGTGACGGCAAATAACACGAACCACATTCACTCAGTTTATGTATATCAAAAAATCAATACAGTTAAGACAAGATGGCACATTCTTCCAAGCCATCAACCTGCAATTTCAATAAATAAGGCACATGCAGTCTGAGTATATCACATCTATGCTGCACTACTGGATTACGCTAAGAAACATTCACTGTCACCGATTTTTATATTTACATTTACAGTGATTACACACTGTATAAAGGCCATAAGAAGTTCACAGCTATAGTGGACACTCGCAGAAACAAAGATTGTAATTTTTCTAGTACTCCTTGCAGGGAACCTCCCAGTTTACTGTGGACTGGGAGGCTTTCATTCCACCAGCCATCAGCTACAGTGTACACTTTTCATTCAAGCATCACACCAGAATCGTACCATGATTTTGTCAAATTTTGCCCCTCCTTACTTCCTGCTCCAAAAAACTTTGATACGAGCCATTTATTTGGCACGAGGCAGCTTTTCAGCCAAGACTTAAAAGCATCCTCTACCTGAGGTAAATGTCGATCTTTTGAAAGCAAATGTTGCCCTAATTACTTTGCCAAGGTACATTCAGCTTCCAAGCCTTTTCAACATTACCAACCCCCCTCCCTCCCACTGACAAAAAGCAGAGAGTTCTCTTTTATTCTGCTCCTAGCATAAAAACTCATTTATTCCGAAGGCCATGCCACGTATAAGACACCACGGCATGTAAACGTGAGCCGAGTGAAGAAACATTCATAAATGTCCACAGGGTTTTAGAATTAAGGTTTGAAATGTACAGCATAACCATTTTAAACATCTGGCTTTGTTATCGCGACCCTGCTTTACGACAAAATTGCCACGGCTAAGCTCAATAACATTAAGAATGTACATTAACCACTTCTTAATCTGATTTCATGCAAACATGCCAGTTTTCTTGTGCAAATGTGAAACAAACACACATGTAGCTGAGAGAGCGCTGAAGGCCGAGAAAGCCTGAAGCTAGCGGTGGGCTGTATACCTGTGTGTGGAGATCCTCTGTCTGCCTTTCTGAGGCTAGTAGGTCCCTCTGCAGCTGCTGGATGCGACTCTGCCTTCTCTGCTGCTCCAGCTGGCTTTCCTGCAACTCGGTCTGCAGCTGAGTTATCCTCTGCTCCTGGATGTCCAACTAACCAACCCCAAAGGCGGGCAGAGAGAGGAGCAAGAGAAAAATCAATCCTCTGTAAAGATCTGCTTTTCTGCACCCACACCAATATCGTACACCTATATGTATGGACCCAAACACCCAATCAATGTCTTACCCCAGGCATCCACATTCATCATCAGGATCTGCAAACAAAGGTGCTATTTGCAAAAAATATGTTTTAAGATGTCCTTTCGTATGAGACGTGGTTAATGATATGAGAGATGCCATTCAATTCCCCAAAATCGCATCAACGCCTTATTGATTACTGTAGCAATACCAGGCAGATGCATAAATTGAAGACATTTGAAATGCGGCGAAATGATTTTGCTTTATTTAAAAAAAAAAGCGAAATCACAGATAATATAGGGATTAATCCTCAATCAAAGAGCAATTAGGATCCTGTTCTGTATACAACACAACTGTTTAATTATCAGGTCCACAATAGGCTGCCCCCGTAACTGCCATACTTCTCATTCATTATCACTCGTTCGTTATGGCAAAACAAATAAATACATGAAAACACCTTCTATATGAAACGGTTACCTGCTTAATCGCCAACAGGAAGAACAAAAGACACAGAAGAGCGAGACAAATGAAAAAGCAAGGTGGTAAAGCCCAAGTTCTCGTCCTATCTGAACACTCCAGAACCTACAGCATATTCCACATCTCTGTTAAACCAGCGACTTGGAGATGCATGAGCGAGGCCCTTCGGAGGAAGGTCGATGAGATAATTTAAACAAAGAGGCCAGAAATAAATGCAAAGAAGACATTTGAAGCCCATCCTTCTTCAGCGGAGCGCGGTCCACTGGCAAACACAATCCTTGGGCTCCTAGCAGCAAAAGGAACAAACTCCAGGTTCTGACCAAATTAAAAGGGACGTGATGGGTGCTTCGAAGTCCATCGAATGCAGCAACTCCTGCGGCTTCTCAATCTCCCCCCATGCACAGTCTAAATAACAAAAACCCTGCTGCCTCTTCCCTTCCTCTTACGACACCTCTCTCTGGTCTCCCTCCTAAACTGATCAATACTTCATTTAAATCACGACATTAGGACATTACAATTGAAAAAAAAAAACAGACGGTGAAAGCTAAGCAGCTTCAGACTAAACAAACGAGCCTGAGGAAGGCTGCCAGGGCTGTTCACACTTAATGTGCAGACATGTGGGACTGAGGGAAGATGTTTGGCTGAAATGGTAGCCAGTATGCATGGGTCCGCATTAGCATTTAGCTTCCTCAATCCAAGCTCTAAACAGATCAATATTTCATTAAAATCCTGACAGAGGCTTACGATCATGTTATCTGCAAAAATCAAATAAAGAAGAGAGCATTATAATAATAATTGAAAAAAGAACGCAGCTGCTGATGGGTGGGGGGGTGATTTTAGGTACTTACCTGCTACTGCAGTCCAACGCTAACGTGTTTGTAGCGATAGCATACAGCATATTACTGATTAGCGGGATCAAGGACGGACATAACAGAATGCTTCTGAGGTCCCGCTCACTTTGGGAATAAGTATGACATAGTAGGTATCTCCGTACGAGAACTGCAGGATTCACCTGGGCGCTCTGCGAGTCCCGGGCCTTGAGCTGGAGGAGGACGTCATTCCGAAGCTTCTGGATGGTACCATCCCGCTGTACCAGCTGGGGTGTGGTGGGGCGAGTCAAATTTTCACGTTACCGATGTGAAGAAGTGCAAAAGAAATTACAAAAAATAACATTTTAAATCAGCAGAGCCGCAGTGGTAGACTGGTGTGCAGCTACCTCAGGGACGGACACCGATGTCAGCTGTTTCAGGGCTTCCTGAAAGGAATAATACTACTTCTGACTGAAGCTGAGCAGCATGTCTCTGATAGAGAGAATAATACTACCTCTGACTGAAGCTGTGCAGTATGTCTCTGTTAGAGAGGATAATACTAACTGACTAAAGCTGTGCAATATACCTGTGATAGAGGGGATAACACTACCTCTGACTGAAGCTGACTAGTATACCTCTGATAGAGGGGATAATACTACCTCTGACTGAAGCTGTGCAGTATGCCTCTGATAGAGGGGATAATACTACCTCTGACTGAAGCTGTGTAGTATGCCTCTGATGAGCCTCTGCTTGAAGTTGTGCAGTATGCCTCTGATAGAGGGGATAATACTAATTCTGACTAAAGTCGAGCAGTATGTCTCTGATAATGGGGATGAGACTACCTCTGACTGAAGCTGAGCAGTGTGTCTCTGATAGAGATGATAATACTATCTCTGACTGAAGCTGAGTAGTATGTATCTGATAGAGGGGATAATAGTACCTCTGACTGAAGCTGAGCAGCATGTCTCCGATAATGGGGGTAATACTACCTTTGACTTCAGCTGAGTAGTATGCCTTTGATAGAGGGGATAATACTACCTCTGACAAAAGTCGCTTGTCTCTCACAGTAACGGGTTGGGTGGGGGTTGTGCTCAAGTGTGTCCCATCTGCATTCACCTGAAACATAAGGAGCAGAAGAAAGATCTGACAAAGCAGAGAGAACAAGGACAGGTTTTTTAGGAAAGGTAGGAGTTAACAGACTGGAACAAAATGTGGACAGGCAGATGATGTTTCTGCTGATATGGTTCAGTCCACATGAAAGGCTTGAGAGAGTTTAGTTGTAGAAATTGCAATGCTACCCAAGTGAACCCCCCCCACTTAAAATCTACAAACACACTCAATAATTTGCTCCCACATGACAGACAGGGACACATTTACTTATATTAAATCATATAACAAAATATTTTATAAGCTCAATATCAATCCCTAGGTACTACATAGTTTTAGAATGATTAAACAGTGAAAAGAGGATTTAAAAATGTACTTTAGAAGCAGAATTGTCCCCAAAAACTATGCTATGATACTCAGATTAAAAATAAACAATAAAGCTTTGGTATTCTTAGGTGTTCATCTCCAGTGTTGATTTCATTTGAAAAAGGCAGGCAGAAGATGGATAATCAAAGGGCAGCAAACAGAGATGAGACGGCCGATTCCTGCAGCCCCGAGCAGTGCTACATCAGAAGGACACCTTTATTATTTGGACTTTTCATGTCACTCGCCTCTAAATCCCTAGCAACCAGCATAGCAACACCCTCCCACATCAACGTGAAATGCATGGCAAGTCACTTCCAGAAACCGGCGGGCTGCAGACAAAAGCATCATCCCTCAGAGAGCGGAATGGAGCTGCTTCAGAGAAATCGGGAAGCGAGGAAGGAACAAAGGCTCTTATCAATAATCATAATCATGCTCTGTGTGCCTGGCACTGTGCGATGTCCCTGAATGAGAAAACCTACTGCTGGAGAATGTGCCATGTTCGTTTGGTGTCATCAGAAGGTGTGTGTTAGTTTCTGCTGGACTGCTCTGACTGGTGTAAACTCAACTCCCTGCCCCAGCTGAATGCAAAGCTGGCCCTTGATGTGGCCTCCATCCAAGTCCCACCATCCAGATTCAGATTTCCAAATTGTGCTGGGAGGGGATGGGGGGGGGGGCATGATTACGACAAATGAGGCTCTTCTTTTTTCACATCATGGATGCATCCAGTTCTGCTGGACTGATTTTATGTGCCGCATAAAAGCTCACAGGCTCCAGACAGAGCAAGGCAGGACCTGCCAGCAACATACTATAAGAGAACAAAACACTGTCAATGACACTGTCTGTTTTGGCACCTGATTGACCATCAACACCACAGCACTTTATCTTCCATGTTTCTATCTATGTTTACATTTCACTTGCACTTTTGTACATATACATTTCCTATTATACTAACAGTAACAGGGGTCTTGTTGTGCATTATTACCCTGAAGTGCAACATCTCAGCTGCTATTTAGGTTAAAACAATATACATTCTATTTATATACATAACTACATAATTATTTTTTTACATTTGCATATCTGGATATGAATATATTCTTTTGAGTGGTTTAAATTAGTTTATCATTATTCTTTTTCTATTTTTAACTGATATTTGTTGTGTGAAGGCACAGTAAAGACTGTTACTCAGTTTCTTTATAATCCGTGCAATGACAATAAAAGAATCTTGAATCGAATAATATGCCTGACTGTTTCAGGTCTCTCCACAGCAGGCAGAGGGGAGGACATTCCACTTCTCTCTCAGGACCCCTACCAGGCATGCAAATCCTTCACTAGCCTTGAAGCGGTCGTGCCAGATGTGAAGAGCAACTCCATGGATGTCTACATGTGCTTAGCACAGCTCCTCTTGAAACCGAAAAAAAACTGAGGTTATGGGCAATATCACTATATGTACCGGGCAGCACTGGGAAATGGTGCTATTGGTCAGGAGAGTAGAAGAAAATAGACAGTTGCTTCATTAATGCTGAAACAAACTGGAGGTTTACGCTGAATTCACACAGTTACACAGTAGAAAAACATTAATAATTAAAAATAAATAATACACTAAAAGCAGTAGCAGTGCAAAGAATGTCAAGGAAAATATTGCATGGAATTCCACAGTAATAGTTCTGAGGGTATTGCAGAGTGGGTATTGCACAGTGAACAAATGACTGTTCTGTAAAAGTGTCTATGCTGATCTGATCCATTCAGATGGTTGGTTGTCCTTCCCTGCCATTGGGTAACTCATTGTACAGATCCAAAGCCTTCCTCACACGTTGGTTAATAAGGAGAAACGGACATCTAAGACCATCTGTCAAGATTCTCAGAGTGGGCAGTGCTTAATCAAGGTGACCAGCATCATCACATCCACTTTTATTCAACACAAGACATAAATTAATTGCATAGGTAATATGAAGGACAGATCAAGCAAAAGTAAAAGCGAGGGACACTGTCTACTAAGCAGGAAACAAAAAGGTTTAATGTGCTGCTAAAAACAACGCAACTCTGATACCGTGCTGGCAAAGAAAGCGATGCATGCATTCATCACAAATATCTGTCGCACATGATGTATTGTGATATAAAGCATCCCTCCTTTAACAAATACCTTTCATTCCTTGCGTTAAAATAAATTTTCATCGCAGTTGCCCGACAAGACCGTCAACTCAATTAATAGTATGTAGGCGCTGAGTGCCGTTGAGATAAATAGCTTGGCAGATTAAAACAAAATTTCAAAACATGCTGGGCCAATCTTATTTGGCTGACTGCGCTGTGAGGATTTACAGCTGATACTGTAAGCGGGGTGAAATGGTGAGCTTGCCACATTAGGAAAATTAATAAGAGATACAAACAGGGATCACGCGCACAGAATTAGTTCCTGCGACAACGCTGCCCATTTCCCAGGGCTAATAGACAGAATTCCTGTTCACTATTACAACATTACAACAATCCAAATACTTATACCGATATATGAAAATACATATAACATCCATCCATCCATCCATCCATCTTCTCCCGCTTATCCGAGGTCGGGTCGCGGGGGCAGCAGTCTCAGCAGGGAAA
>JAODJW010000019.1:1855708-1875344 GCA_026777045.1 Hyperopisus bebe
CATTTCAAATTGGTTTCTTGAACATGACAATGAGTTCACTGTACTACAATGGCCCCCACAGTCACCAGATCTCAACCTAATAGAGCATCTTTGGGATGTGTCAAACAAAGGCTGCAATGAGGAAGACTTTGTGATGTTCAAATTAAATCAAACTCCTGCTTTCCTTAGTCATAAGACTCCTAAAACCTTTCAGCAAGCAGTGGTGCAGTTCAAAAACTTTATTAAAGGTGATCATTTCCAACCAGCTAAAGAGTGTATGTTTGCTTTCTTTATATTAGGCAGATTTCTCAGACATATGACACTTTAACTGTTAAAAAAATAGAATGAGGTTACGATGATATCAAAAGTGACTATCAAATTAATTTATTATAATTTATTTTATTCAATGATCCAGAGCCTGGAATACAGATGAGGTAGCATTTATTTACATTAATTCTGCACTAACTTTCAATTTTAAGATGCTGTTGCCCTTTTTGGACATTTAGTTTCCTTTTTAATTTCATCTTCTTAGGAAAAAACCTTTTCATATTTCAGAAATTTCTGAGTGCCTCAGCAGTGTGGTCTTGCATATTTAATACTCTCAGCAGGTGAAAAATAACATTTTATCCACATTTAAGGAAAACTACTTATCTTCTGTTCATTAACATGCACATTAACCAGGCAGTGACCAGTTTATTATCCTCGTGACCAGCATCAAAAGCAGCCTGTGCTTCAGAGAATCCACGGATTTATGTCATATGAAATGCATGCAGAGTAAAGCGTTGGGGGATTTGGCATGAAAACGCAGCTCTCGGAACCTCCCAAGAAATTTCAGGAGTTGTTCCAGGTCATAAAAAAATAAAAGGAAATTGCAGATTTGGTCATTCGGAAACCAAAGCAGTCGCTGGCCACTTTGATTATACAGTACATAGGAGCATTAACAATGCTGTTTATGTGGGCATGCTGTGGGTGTACTCTAACGAATCACAGAAAGCCACAGACACACACAGAAGTGGACAGCGGTGGGGTCCCTAGCACTCGCCTCGGTCCCACTGTACCCCAGCATGGCCTTCCTTCAAAGGCCCTGAACCACCATCCCAGAGCTGGGAAAAGTCAAACCCAAGTCGATCGGGCACGTGGACAGCGATCCAGGGAAAAAGCACGGAAGTCCTAGTTTGGATCACGTGAGCAGAAATGCCCGTGTTCTCTTCGGAATACCCCTCCCCGACCCAGCACACCCCGCCTGCCCCCTACACATCCAGGACTCTGTACAGATACCATCCGACACACTGTCGGATTCTGCCGATGAAAACCTGCAAAGATGAGGCTTTTTAGCTCTCCTCAAAGGTTGGAAAATATGGAAAAGGGGAAAAAAGGAATTTATTTGAATTTCTGCAAAGTAGAAAAATATCCAAAATCCGCATTTTCCTCATTCAGAAGCGAACATTGTCAGGGGAGGAGCCCATAGTCTTTGGGGCCCTTTCTCCTCCTGGGTGAAGCCTCACACAGTCTTTGTGAAATCACCGCGTGCATGGAACCGAGTGGGGGGGGGGTTCTGCGTCTGTGTCCTCTTTGTAAGTTATGGGAACAGTTTGAGGCTGGTGCAAGCAGCCATAAATTATAGAATTCATTTGCATATTCCTGGCATAAGACATTATGCAAATTGCGGCCGGTTTGCATAATGGATTCCTCCTGTTGCCCCCAAGTTGTTTCATGGTTTTTTTTTTTTATTTAATAATGAAAGAAACAAGGAGAAGAAAGGAGAGAATGGGGTGTTTAAGAGGCACAGAGCGGTGTGCCAGCGCCCCGCAGTCACATGCAGGGATAACAGCAAGGAGAAAATCAGCAAAGCGGCATCGGAGAGACACGGAGAGGTGGCAGAGGCGAGGCGGGGCGGGGCTGGGTGGTGTGAGGGATCGATCAGCTTGGGGACCAGGCGGAGAGCCACGCTGGCATCCGAGCGCCCGCCCCACCGCAACCAGGCGCAGCCACTCCACTCCTTAGCTGCCGCCTCGCTAATTAGCCGTGGCTGACAAGAGTGCCGGACAGAGGGGAGGCGTGATATTAAATAATTAACCTCGCAAGTGCCGTCCGCACGCCAGCAGGAACAGAGAGGGAACACAGCAGCGACAGCAATTACTGAAATTAGCGTAGCCGCGGATAATCAGGAAAACAGCTCATTAGAATATGAATGAAAAAAAGCTCCAAGTCGTTTGGGCAAGCATGAGTTCTGAAGTTATAGGGACAGCGAAGTGGGCAAGGCGGGCGCAGCGAGATGGGCAGGAGCTTGCGTTAGTGACAGGGGGCATAGAATTTATGGTGGGGGGGGTGGGCTGCAAAGAAAGGGGGTGGGCAATGGGGGATGGTTTCGTCTGTTTACAACAAAATGCCAGCACAACATCCTGGTGAGGAATCAGATGGCGCAGCCCGAGCCGGCTGCTGGGAGAGGAGGCGGGGCGTCTGCCAGGCGTGGGAGCGGGCGGATGCTCGGAGACGCCAGCTAGCCAACTCCCCCCCCCGAACAAAACCACGGCAATGGGCGGAGGACATGGGGGAAGAAAGAGGGATGCATGTCAGAAAGCCAGAGATGGGAGAAGAAAAGAGGAAAGCTGGCACTGTGCCATCCATTCTTCGAGAGAGGCGGGCAAGGCTGGCGTCGCTTGCAGACCAGGGAAGGACGACGATGGCGGCGGTGGGGATGAGGCAGCACGGACGCAAGGATGGGGGTTCAGCAGGGATGGGGAGCCATGGCGACATGGGCAGTGCCTACTGGAGATGGCAGGGGGTTATGGGTAATAATTGATTATTTTATTATTTGTCTGATTTATTTTCCCCTCATCCTATAGAGCGGATCTCCCCATGGAAACGCCTAGGCTAGTGGAGGAGAAATGATGAGAGAGAAACACAAGACCAATGAAGAAAGAGAACAACTCACAGCAGACTGGCGCATTGTCCCGGGGGGTGGGTATGGCTGGGGGGGAGGTGCAAAAGAAAGCCCTCCCTCTTCCTCAGTCTCGTGCTGCAGTTCACTGTGCCAGGCAGACAGTTGGCAGACGCCATGCCAGCGCGCAGGCTGGCAGACACATGCACCGACATGGGTGGCCCTATCCTCGGCGTGTTTCCGAGGACGGCTGCGGCGGCAGCGGCACAGGGGAGGCACCGGGTCCAGGATGCGCTTGGTCCGGGACTGACAGAAGGCGGTGCCCGTGGCGGCTGACAGGCTGACACAGATACGGCAGGAAGAGACAGCCCACCGCATCTCGCCGCAGTGCTAATTAAAACGACTCAAGTTCTTGCTGTTAATTAGAATGAGACTGAAAGGGGGGATTACAAACAAAACAATGCGGCCAGCCGACCGGCGGGGGGGTGGGGGGGGAGAACACGCCATCACGCCAAGCACAGCCCAGCATCCTGCCCGCTCTGCATGCCAACAGCAGCCATGTTTCCTTCAGGTTTCCTCAGCAGCCGCCACTGGGCTGGACTATCCCTGGCACCCGCTGCCCGGCCCGCACCCCAAACAGGAGACCCCAGCAACATGCCAACTGCCAGGAGGGAGCAGTTTACAAAAGAAGAAAATCATAACCAACAAGTTTTTTAAAAATAATAATAATAACCACCATTATTATTATTACAATCATGCTGTGCTGAAATTTGTTTTGTTTCATCTGATCCTCAAAACTACTCGTTCAGACCGACAAGACGAACTTCTTAAAAGGTGGAAAAAAAAGCATGAAACTACATGATCACTGAGTACGGCAGAGCTGCAGAGGGAGGCAGGCAGGCAGACAGCGTGCGTGCCTG
Organism: Hyperopisus bebe; assembly: GCA_026777045.1. Taxonomy (NCBI): domain Eukaryota; kingdom Metazoa; phylum Chordata; class Actinopteri; order Osteoglossiformes; family Mormyridae; genus Hyperopisus; species Hyperopisus bebe. The sequence goes on from JAODJW010000019.1 coordinate 1,859,489, forward strand.
TGTGTGTCTACGATTTATCCACATTCACGGCAATCACCAGGGAGATGAATGCCTCACTCTGTGGATCTATACGGCGCCCAGGAGCCACGGTGATGCCACACTACAGCAGGGCACAGGAGGCGGGCACAAGGGAGGAGGTCCTGCCGCACGAGCCCGTCCGCAACTCTGCAGACCAAGGGGGGGCGCCGTGGGAATCTGCCCGCCCCTCCAACATCAGTTCCCCCTTTCCTTGCCCCATAATTGCCAACTAACCAGGCAAGCACCTGGTTCCCATTCTTGCTCAGCTGCCGTGTCTCTCTCAGGTGGTACCCTGCTGCCCAGGCACACCGTCAGGACACCGCATCCCTTCACAAGGTCCCGGGGAGCAGCGCCGTTGTTCCCGCAAAGCTCCGCTGGCATTGGGCACCGAGCCAAGGATGGGTTGCACTGCGATGGGAACCAGAAGAGGAGCACGCTGTATTTGTCTCAGCTCCATGGGGGAAAAAAATCACAGCCCGTACGGTGCGGCCACACATTGGGGAACTTCATTTTCGGCTGCCATTACCCTCATCTCCTGCTTCCGTCTGACATAGTGAAGCGGTCTGGATTATAAATTGATAAACCAGGCATTCACAGGGAAGGATTACAAGGGTCTTTGTGCTTCTTTGGGGCTGCTACTTAATGACAGAGCCAGAACCAAGATGGCCACCGACAAGAAGGATTACCTCCAAGTTGGCATCTTCTTGGGCATCGTCACCGCAGCTCCAGCAACCCTGTGAATATGCAGTCGCGGAAAATGCGCAAGACCACTCCGGCTCATAATTTCTGTTTGTGCTCTCTGCTACAGAACGAGGGGATTCTTTTTTTAATGCGGTAATGAGGTCGGAATCATCTGCCTTTCATTTTAATTCCACCGGGATGTTAATTGTGCCATGTCTTCATTATACAAATGGATTACAAAAAAGGAGAGAGGGAGGGAGGGACGAAGGGGGTGGATTTCTTGTGTTTATCGCTCTACAGTCATACCGTACCATACCTCTGGCAAACAGCCACTAGGAAAAGCATACACTTGACCATAGAGGCACCTCCGGCATCTACGTGAGAAATCCTGCTCTTCTGCTACCTCTCCCATCCAAGCAAGCCCCGACTAAACCTGGATCTTACAGATAGAGCATCCGCTCTTGGATTTCTCTGCCCCCGTCATTTGGGAACTATTGGCATCGCTAATTATAATCCTTCACGATTGTATTATTTTCTTTAACTGCTCTCGTTATACCAGCTTGACGTGCAGGTTTCGGAGCGGCTCAGAACAAACCGGGAGACAACGAGCAGCATAGTGGAAAACCGTCCCCAGCGCTTAATCGACATGCAGCCGGATAATTTGATGCATATTTCATTTGCATATCATTAAAAAGCGACGGCATGCTGGCAAACGGCTGGTGAGCGAGAGAGTGAGAGTGAGAAAGAGAGAGAGAAATAATTAGCAAAAGGCCGGTGGAGACTCTTAAAGATAAATGGTCGCTTTCCTTCAATCTGCATGTTCGCTTAAGTTCAGGTCCAAATTAGACTAAACGCCTGGCGACACACACGGGACATGTACACAGGAGACGTGCGTGAATTAGCACACGCTAGACAGCTGCTAACGCGTGTCCGTTGCTTTGAAACGCAGTGGAGAATGGCTGATTTCAGAAGCTTTTTGAAAGACGAGAAATTGATGTTTCTAGTCCACAACTTTGAGAGTGATCTGGCAGTGACATAGTTAAATGTGATTACTGTACTTCAGAGTATTAGTACAGTGTCCTTTAAGGAAAGTAGATTGGCAGACTGAGTGCTGTGGATTAAGCCAAGCTCTGAAAGGTGAGTGAGTGAGTGAATGTGGTGAGATGGGCACACCGGAATGGGGCGCCAACTTCAACCTGCCATCTGTTTTTGGGGGGGGGGCTTTCTCTGAGCCCCCCAGCCTGTACTCTCCAGATTAATGAGCACAAAGGCGCCATCGTGGGCTGTGCAGTACCAAGCAAGGATACACCCCTCTCCCCAGGAAGTAGAAGGTAAAGCTTGTTTATTTAAACACTCCTTCCAGGTGAGTGCTGCAGACTGTGGTCCATACTCTCCCACGTCAGTGCTCCGAGGGGGGTGGGGGGGGCTCCGCAGAGACGACTCAGGTTTATTAACGCCAAGGACCCTGGGCGGAGACTTGGGAAAAGCATGGGGTCAGTGAGGATATGTCACATCCCCCTTGGTCCTTCCGGGTAGGAGGACAAGGCGATGGGGGGTGGGGTAACTGGAGACCTCAGAATGGTGGCAGACTGGGTTTCGTATTCCGCAGCGTGACTGAAACAGGAAATGTATTATACATAACAATGACAGAAAGCAGCCTGAGGGGGGCGTTGTCATTTAGCAGCTCCTTCCGCCTGTGCATTCACTAGCTCATTATGCTTTGGGACTGTTATCCTTCCTATGTAAACGACGCACTTATTGCCAATCCTGGCGGATTTTACACGCTGTTACATCGGGAAGGAAAAACAAAAGAAATTAGCAAGTATTCAGGGGGATTAAATGGCACAGGGCACCTTCAGACAGACACCTCTCAGTGACCAGAGCAGACACACAGTCACACCAGAACTTTCAGTGCATTTCCTGGCCTAATAAGCTAAAGAGCAATAAGCAGGAGATTATGGATGCAAATTTCCTCATTTGCATGAGAAATACACCAACAAAGGCAGGAATGAGCACATGTTCAAACTTCACACAAAGGCTACAGGGAATTCCCAGTGTTTGACTGAGAGGAAAGTGCACAGCTCAGGGTCACACAGAGACAGAGCCGCTAGCCAGCATACTGCATTCCCATTTCTGTGCTAGTTATGTACTGGGAATGGCAGAACTAGTTTTTTGGTCCATGGGATCCCTGGAAATACGAGAAGCCCTCCCTTAGAAGACTCAGTAAATCGGCAAACTGGGATTCCCAGGAATGGGAGAAGCTGCAGTCCCCCCCTTTTCACAAACAGCCTCACATGTGACACCGCATGGGGTAGCGGGCAGCCACCCAGTCCCAGCGCACTTTTGGAGATTTCATTGATGCAACAGCACGGGAATGAGGCCACTGCAGCACAACCGCAGGAACGGGCACAGACAGACACTGTAATCTGAAGCGTTTTTCTGATGTTTCGCCTCCCACTTCACAGCACCTGCCTTTCCTATTTCAGTGTAGTGTCATTTTTAATCCTCCATGACCTTTCTAGTGAATTGCCTTTATATATAACACACTTTGCATTATTACCAGCTCAAACTCTTGTGCCTGATTAAAAATACCAACTGGTGATTTCATGCAGGCCGTACAGCCGTGTTTTTAACAAACCAGTATATTACTGTACCCTTTAATTAAACTGTCAATTCATTCCGTTAAGCTCATGCACAACCTTTGCCCTCCTGCCCGTTTATGGAATGGTCAGTTCGTAGCCACGCCTACACAGTGAAAGGGTCCAGTCACACCCTGCCCCCTACTGTCTACCGCACTGCATGAAGCTCTGACGCTGTCCCTTTAAAAACCTCCTGACAGGACAGCTGCTAATTAATGGGTTTCTTTTAATTACATCAGATTAGAATTAATAAAGCGTCACATGGTGCTCAAGGTGACCTACGATGACTTGCAAGCTTTTGTATAAACTTCCAGGAAGGTTAACCGTCAATCATCATCACTTCCTGATAGCAGCCTGCCACAAGGGAAAAAAGCCCTTTATGTGAAGTTTCAGGTCAGAAACACAGAGCGCCATTTAACCCAAAAGGGGCGAGGCCATTTAATGCCAGAAGCAGAGAGAGAGCAGACACAGAGGCGGTCACATTCACAGGGGACCTGACACAGGCAGCACAAATTACACACAGGCACCATCACCGTCAGTTCCGACATTAACAGATTAATGCATGGGCTGCTGCAATAAGAAATGCTTTTATTACACTGGTAACGAAGAAGAGTAGATCTTATTTTAATGACACTTATCACTGAAATGTAATATCCCATTCCTTGTCTGCCAATAAGAAGCATCAACAACAATAATTAATAGAAAGGCAAAAATATCTCCTTAACCACTAGTTGGCAGTCACAAAAATTCAGGAACCTCAGATATGTTTGTATGATTTTAAGAGGGTGTGAGGTCCAGGTTCTAATCCTAAATCTGCTACCTCATGGAAACACGGTGAATTGAGGGTAGACAGAAAAAATGGGCAAAGCCCAAAAAACATCAGCCACAGAGAGGCACGGCTGTCTTCGATGCGCCTATACTGCTGGGAGCAAGTCACCCCAGGAGCCCACGGTGTCCCGGAACCAAATGAGGCAAGAGGGAGGCACTGCAGACATTCCTGACAGGTCACCCATCATCTTCGTGTTGCTGTAGCGTAGAGCATCCCCCCACCCTCACAGACAGCATGACAGCTTAAGTCCGCGGCCCAGCGGTGCTTGTCACACTTCCGTGTCGTCTGTACGCCCAGGATCTGCTGACTTAGCCTCACCTGCCCCATCATTTGCCCCAAACTTGTTCAAAGTACCTGCACCTATCCTGGGACACTTTTCTGCAATGACACCCCAGCTGTCAGACACAAGGAGGAGCTAAACTCTTCCCTCAGAGGCCAGATTACGAGGCTGGTCTGCGGAAACACGGTCTGAAGATCCCACAGATTCATCCGGCACCGACCTCAGATCCACCCACACATTGCCGAGGCAACCGCACACAACACTGCATGCAGTCTAGGTATCAGCACTCAACACAGAAATATCCCATAAAACTGAGCTTTGGGCTAATGAGAATCTCATGGTAATAAGACCAAAAGGTCAATATTTACCTATAGCTGGAAAAACTGCACACTACTTCATAAAGAAACATGACAGAAACAATCCACACACGCACACGGGACAGACGAAAATGAATTAAGCGCAAACAGCTTCCCTAAGCATGACCATTACTTTATGTGTGAAGGTTTCACACTGTCCAACCCCGTAAGGGCAATATATATATAAAGACACACACACACACACACACACACACACACACACACACACACACACACAAATATACACATAAACATGGCTTTTATTTGCCCCTCTATCTTCCATAACCACTTACTCATCGGAGGGTTACAGTGAACACTGAGTCAATCCCATCATGCACAGGGCAGAGGATGCCCTTGAAGAGATTCAGGGTGCACACACACACAGACACACAGATACAGCATAAGGGCAATTCAGAGACAGCAATTCACCTACACAGCAGGAAATCCACCGAGACGCAGAGGGCACATACACTGAGCACGTGCAGAGCTACGGCTGAGCCCATTACGTGTGGGGGGACAGAGGCAACCGCGCTGTCTGGGTGCCTAAAGTCTACCTCACTCCCATTTAAAGCTGCTGCAGAACCGAAAGCATTACGCCAGTTCAAAGTGTAAGGTGGTTAAACTGGGGAGAGCGAGAAGGACACCGTTCGGTCTCCAGGGAGACGGCGGCCGGCCATCTTCCTCAGCTCATTTTCAGAAATGTTTTAAACATGAACACCGTTGGGAGGAAAAAAAGGGGGTAATAAATGTGGGAATGCAGGATGTATGTATTTTACAAGGGACGCCTTTACGTTTGGTCTTTTATTTCACGGAATTACTTCATACATCCGAGGAAATGGCTCATTTAAAAGCAAACGGGCCCCTCTTTTATATTTTAATGTGTGTTTGGGGAATAAAAGCAGGCCGGCATTAGCAAAGTGAAAACGCAGGCCTCTGTCTGACCCCCCCTCCCCAGCTCAGCCAGGCTCTCAGAGAGATGCAGCATGGGTACCTCAGCTTCCAGGAGACAGGAGTGTGCGGCCGTACAGCAGGAGAGAAAAGGAAAGAGTCAAAGAAGACATCAGAGACGATCAGTCAAAAACACCCAGAGTATAAGGGAAATGGGTGAAGCAGAGCGAGGGGTGGGCCAGAAGATGGTGGTTCAAAATGGGCCACGAGGACAAGTTCCAGGAGGCTGTACAGTCAAAGCAGGAGGTATGAAGCGATTGGCATGTGAGACTGAATCCTGGTGAGGCCTCCGCCAAACAGGTACGTAATGTGGAGGGCTCCCGATCAGGGTTTCGCATAACCCTGGTGAGGAAATGCCACAGAGCACGCTCAGGAGCCAAACCTCTCTGATTGGCTAATAGCGCCTAATAGCTGCCATTTCAAAGGGCATTGTGCTGTAGTACAGCCCCTGCTTGAGCATGAAAAAGCCTTTAATACCGAATTCTCCTCCTTGGCTCCCCCATAAAGGCGGGGAGCAAATTGGATTTTCAAGGCCTTGTTTTCTAATTTGAAGCATCCATCATGTATTATTAAAGAAAGTTGAAGTGGGGGGGGAGGAGGTGGCAGGCCTGGGGGTTGGTGGTGACATATGCCCCCCCCCACCATCCCACATGCCAAGGCTGCCCTAGAGGTGGGCACAGAGAAACGGCAGACTCGGGAATCTCGTGCTTCGGTGACCCCGCCCTGAGTTACCTCGACACGGCAGCAATTACATTGCTCTTTCTCATGCAAATCGCTTTGACAGCACGACAATCGGCCAATTCCATCCCCCCATCACCCCCCGCCCCCACACACACACGCTCCTCCCGACTGACCCCCCCGGCGTCCACGCCGTTCTCAGGAATCTGCATTATTTATCATATGCGCAGCAGTGTGGAACGCATTCACATCCCTGCTGGTGCTGATTACTCGCTATCGCACATGTTAAGTATAAAGACTGCTGATTTACCCACTCGAACTCAAAACAAGCACTCCAGTCTGTCTCCAGAGACAGCGTGCGGCAGCCAGGGGGGGGGGCGGAGTCTTAAAGAATGAGAGAGCTGGGGGCGGGGCCTGGCAGCATGGGAGGAATGGCGCTGTTAGCATGCCGCGATAAATCGCGCTAAACTGTCATTTCCGTTTACCGGCGGCGCTGGGAAATTAGCAGCATGCTTTTCCCGTGGTGCGTATGATGCCAGGGGCAGTGTAATGGGGCAATTTAACATATCCTTAAACAGCCACCAGAGTACCAAGCACTTCCACTGTGACAGACAGGGGGCACCAGAGTGCCAAGTCTTTCAGAAAATCTGCCTCTTTGAAAACAAAATATATCATGAAGCTTGAAAAAGGATTAACAAAACAGTATAAGCAGTTATTACAGTGATAAATTTAAAAAGACACATTAAAAAATATTTGGTTACTAGTTATTCAAATTATTTATATTATTGCTAATCATGCCTTGGGAAGAATAACTTTGATAATAGATATATTATGCTATGGAATTCCTTGAGGTGAGCCGTGGTGAACAGGGATAACAGGAATCAGGAAGGATATACAGAAGGGGCGGTTCAGCATCATGGCTGTACAGAAGTACTGTGTTCCTCAGAGGGAGAGAAGGGGGGGGGTGGAAGAGTGGTGGCCATCAAAAAACAGAAGGGTAACTAAATGAATGCTCACGATTTCCAAAGGTCAACAAAATTCAAGCTGGCAGGAATCAACTGGAGGAGGAACGTCTGAAAAATACTCAAAAAGCCAGCAGGTGCTGGGAGGGAGAAGGTGAGACGTGGAGGACCACTTGAGCTTTAAAGTGAGAATTCAATCTCACGCAGCTTTGTTCCTTAACAGGAAGCGAGAGGCTTCGGAGGGCATGAATAAACATCAGCCCTGCCATCACTGCTCATGCATCTTACATCACAGGGAGGCGCTATCTAATGGAAAGAAATGAAGCAGGCGGAGGCCGTGAGCTCCGGATGGGAGGGGCCTCACATCGCTCACGTTGATAACCATCGCTCCGCACTGCGGTATTACATTAAAAAACAAAATAAAAAGAAAACCGAGCACTGCTCATATCGATACCTTCCACTTCGCCCATGATGTCAGTGCCATGAATAACGCAAGTCTTCCGGAACACCAGCAGACGCCAGTAATTTCGAAACAGACTAGAACGTGCATGATTCCATAGACTATGTCAGACATTAAAGCTCGCCACCTTCAGCCTTCTAGTTACATTGTAAGATGGCGGCGTGATGGAGCCCCACCCACATTTACTGCAAAATATAAGTGACATGGGAGGGGCGTCTTTGGGGAGGGCGTGATTCAGGTTGACACGTGAATTGGGGGGGGGGGGTGTTCAGCCACATGAGTCTTGGACCATATATAATTCAGAAGTCATGTTAGCTGCATCTATTTACGTATAAAAAGGCAGGAGCAAGTGAGCATCAGCTATGCCCCGTGTATTTACTGTGCCAAGGACACCAGCTACACCCTCTAAAAGCCAGATCCCGACACCTGGTCATAAAACAGTAACGCTGGAAACTCATTAGCCATACCTACCTGTACTTGTTAAGTGAACTTGTCAAATACCCAGCATGCCTTCGGTGAGTCTAAAAACCAGCCAGAAAGTAGTTTTCTTGTGCACTTCGAGCTGACTAAGTAACACAATATATTACAAAGTGTTTCAGACATACCTGTCAGGGTAAACAGGCATGAACAAGTGATGTAACATTACACCACGCTGCCCCACTGAGAGAGGGCAAGGAAGGGGATTCTTTGCTCCGCTGCTGGATGCAAATCACATGACCTCCGCTCCGAGGCAGAGGTGGGGTTTTCCCGGCAGGCCAATTACAACAGCGATGCAATGAGGCACGGACACGACGGCTCCAACCTCAGAGGCAGTCCTGCACCATTGACCTCATAACCATCTCTGAAGACCAGCCACTTTCCAGGATGTCAGAAGGCGGTCTGTCCTGTCACTGGCTCAGCACCACTATTAAAGAAATTAAATCTGGTATCCATCATGGCTGCCAGGCTCTCTGTCTCTCAATCACTTTCTCTCTCTCTCAGACCACTGGTAAGCATTTAATAAGTATATACAGGTGGCTCCTTAAGACCTCTCTAAAGTGTTTCAGTTTCTCAGTGTCTGTGGGAGTGGAGATGAAGCCAGAAGGGAGCCTTGGAACATTGCAGTACAGAGGCTAGTAGCGAGATACAAGATGTACTTCGGGAGTGAAGATGACTACGGTCTCTTACAAACGTATATGGCCTCATAACATCATATCACCTTGGAGAGTGCCGTCGATCGACGCCGCGCTTAGCGTTGTGCTAATAATCTGTGTTGCACGATGCCGACATGGGACTCTCTGTAATTTGACATGCTCATACAACAATGATGTATTGCCCCTCTTTAAAAATATCACAATGATTCCCTGGGATTCTAGGAGGCCGTAATGTTGGGGGGAGGGATCAAGGACAGCACACACGAATCAGAGGGAGGCATTAAAACACCGTCAGTTAAAAGCTATTAGCAAAGGGGCAGACTCTACGTCAGGACTCCATAATGGGATTGGGTTTCTATTGTATTTATGCAAAGAAACATGCATCTCTGTGTAAAAGGGGAGAAATCTATTAGGGGGAAACCTGATTTGATCCAGTGACCTCAATACAGTCAACTTTAATATTTACATGAATGAATAAGTAACTCAAAAGTATTTGCATTTTTATTTATTTAGCAGGTGCTTTCATCCAAAGCAACATTTTTTTTTCCCTCGCAAAACCAGGTCGATCCAGTCAATTGAGAAACTAAGGGTTAAGAGCCTTGCTCCAGGGCCCAACAGTGAAATCACATTGCTCACCCTGCCACCTGAAGTGACGACTTTCTGGTCACAGATCGGCATCCTAACCCGCAGACACAATCAGTGCCCCAGAAGTATGAGATGGAAGTAGAGGTAAAAAATCATTTACTGCCCCCACAGGGCATTGCAGGAACTCATATACATTTGTCTATATAATAAACCTTTTTACATTCATGTCAACCTAACTGCAGGGAAACAGTGAGAAGGGTGATAAAAACCTGTAATATTTGGTGAAAACAGTGAGCCATCAAATAAGAATAGGGGTCACCTTAGACTAAGTGCCTGGGGTGGGGGGAGGGGGAATAAGTACTTATGACGCTGGCATCTCTCGGCTATGAGATGGCAAAACTGGCAAAAACATCCATGAGTATCACAGATAAACTGTGAGACTTGACATCTGTGAGTTTATGAATGATGGTGAGAGAAGTGAATGAAGAGATTGTTAGTGATTTAATGAGCAACAAATATGTGCCTGCATCCAGACAGTGGCAGGCTCAGATCCCGTGGACGGCAGAGAGCAAATGCACCCCCTTGAACAATGCCATTATCCCCAGCTGCTCCAAGGATGCTGGCTGAAACTGCTCCCTGATTCCAAGCTTCTCACTTGCACACTTCCTAAGCGTTCCTGTGCTAAAGTCTCCACGTGACCTACATCTTTGCTTACCTTACTGCTCTCCTACCGTATCCTACAAGAAAACAAATGGCTTAAAATGTCTGTGGTCTCTTAAAATACCTCATAAACATGCTATTAAATAAGCAGTGCCCACACTCATTCTAGTGGCTTCTTTAAGGACATTTGTTTGGGGGTGGGGCATGAGACCTGTCAATCATGGCATTAATCACCTACATTTAGGGCCTTCTGAGTGTTTCTCGCTTGGTTCTCCGTCTCCTGTTCCACCTCCAGCACTGTCTGAATAAGCGCCTTGTTCTGCTGGCTGAGATCCCACACAAATGACTGCAGTGCTTCCACTTTGCTCTAGGGGGAGACAGAGAGGGGAGTTAAAGTGCAGCGAGTTCCTCTGTGACCAGCTTTGCCATTTTAGTATTGATTTTACCTGCATGCTGATGCACACAGAATATAAGATGAGTGATTAACCACACTGAGAGCGCTAATTGTGCAACAGCCTGATTTGAACATGATGCTCCACAGGACAGCTGTGAATAGTACTGATCCATAGTCATCCATAAAACTTGAAATAATCCTTGAAATTCATCTTGCAGGTAGCAGCAGTCAGGAAATGAATGTCAGCTGTATGATGAGATTATGCTGAGATGCAGAGGAAGCCGGGGGGGTGGGGGTTGGTGGGGGAGCTGACGAACTGGTGGAGTCTCTAGGCCTAAAACGGCCAGAAGGACTCGACATGACCAAATCAGACTGTTATTACAAGGAATGAGAAGCCTGGTTTTATGGGCCAGATCTCTACTCAAATCATCCATCCATACATCCATTCTACTCTCCGTCTTCTACCGCCTAAAAAAGGTATTCAGTGTTCTTGATTGGCTGGGAGGGAGTAAATATGTGGACAGTCCGGGGTTCTCCGAGCACTGGGTTGGGAAACACTGCTCTAGCTAAAAGCCAAATCAAAGGTATACATCTTGCTTAAGTGCCTCCAGTATTTAATACATAAGCCATTGAATTTGGTCCAGCTATTAGACAGAAAAACGTGTCTCCAGAACAAGGCCAGACAGTGACACACGGGGCCGAACTTTAACCTGTTTTCAAAAATATTAAATGTAGGAGAAGAAGAAGACCACACGGATCTCGAGCAGCACTAAATGCACCGTTATGAAGAGAAACAAAATGGCTGCCGCCTTATCAGGATCACTGGGCGATCCTCTCTCACCTCAACAGCCCCTTGTGGTGAATATGCAGTAAGCAGGTACAGCAATACAGCTAAAAGTGGCATTTTCAGCTACAGCCAAAAGATGGAGGGGAAATGCTTTATGTAAAGAAGCTGGAGAAAGCAGAGGATGCTCCAAAACCACAGTGCCCTTGGCAAGTGTAAAGAAAGTCACCAGACTGAGCCCATATCCCTGATCCCATTTGGAGTCATGACAGGTGAGCATATCTTAAAGTGAGCATATCTTAGCATATCTTAAAGTGGCCCCGCAGCCCACGGGACAGAGCAAAGCCCAGATACCCAAACACAGGCCACTCATCATAAAACCTCCCGTTTAATACTCACAATAACTATTCCGAACTCTCCTAAAACGGTTCCCCCAACAAACTAATCATTAAAAAAGTTTAACTGATCTAATCTAATCTAATGGCTAACTGGAAAATTCTACATGAAGAAAATAAATTCTCAGCAAAAACGTCAACCACAAACTTACTATCTTTTGGTTTACAATTATGAGGAAATTAAAAGCGATTCTGCCTTTCAGACAGGCCTTGATCTGTATCGGCTGTCTATGACGAAAATACTTTTAATAACAGTCTAGCTAGAAGGCATGTAGAATGGAGAGAAAAAAGGTTTATATACAAATTAATCTGCAGTCAGAAAGACCTTATGAAGGATAGAACAAAGTGTACTATGAAAACAGAAAATAAAAGAAAGAAAAAAGCCATCTGAGAATTAATATTCATATTACACACTTGTATTTATTCTATCCCCTTCTCAAACATATGAACAGTATGAAAAAGTAATATTACAGCAATAAAGCGTGATTTACAGCCTCCCCCTGCATGCCCCCTCCCTCTTTCTTATTTGATCATTTAGTCAGGCTCGCATAACAGTATATCAGAGCCTAATGAAATCAGTGGCTGCACTTTAAGCGCTGAGCTTTCCGTGGCCACACGCCACTCGAATCACGCCCACTGCCGCTTCCCACGCGAGTCAAGGGCAGAGTCCCCTGTTGACGTTTAGGCCCATTTCCTCCAGCGATTAGATGATCGATCAATCCTGGCCCTCAATATCGGCACGCAAACAGGATTAGGGGGCCCATTCTCGCGGACACTGGCACATTCCTGTCAGTCCGAGTAGGGCTGGCCTAAAGCTCACGTTGTCCCAGTATCTGCAAACGTCCCTGTCTTTTGTTTTCTCTTTGGCCTGTCTGTATCTGACAGAGATGCTGAATTATTCTGAAGTACTCAGAACAACATAAAGTTTGATCCTTATTGCAAGTGAAATGATCCTTTATTTGCCATTCACACAAGTATGAGTACAGGTACAATAGAACTCTTCTTTTCACCTATCCCATCATGCTCTCCTTTTTAAGACATACACGTACGTACAGGTGAGAGTGAATTATGGAGTGCGAGGGCAAGGACGGGCCATTTCTCTGACGGTCCCTGGAGTATTTCAGGGGCTTTAGGGTTTTGCTTAAGGGCCCTAAAGTATCGCAACTATTCTTCCAAGGATGGGATTCAAACCAACGACCTTTTGATCACAGACACAGAGAGCTAATTTGCTACACACAAACCCTTACACCACACTATTCCTCATAATGACAACCAAACTTCCTATTGTCATTAGCAGGGTGGCACAAAGACACACAGGTCAGGTCAGTGTGTCCCATTGGATACACTCCAGTAATATACATACACATCCCTGACCTTATTGTCGACATTCCCTTAAAACAGCAAACTCTACATACAAGAAAAATCTGTACCAAATAGAAAACCCAAGCAGACAGTTACAAAGAAACATTATTAGATGTGTTACCCTTCCTTCATTTGCCTTCACATTCTTTTCATAACCCCCTTAAACATTTCCATGCCGATCAGTAAAATTATTGCACACTTATGTCTTTAGTATGAAATATACCTCTATATGAAACAGAGTGACTACCACTGTGCTTTAAAAACCATACTCCACTAGAGAGACAGACCATCTGAGCAGCGTGTTGTGGTGCGGTCTCCTGGCTACTGCCTGGCTGCCTCGGACCATTAAGGAAGTCTCTTAGCTACCAGACCCCCCCCCCCCCAACACACCCAGAGATTTCTGGGCCATCTGACTGCAGTGAAACTGACAGACATTTAAGAATATCAGCTAATGCTGCATAAGTGTTACCTTCACAATGGAAAGGCACCAACAAAGTGTAAATAAGCATATATAGTTTGTTTTTAAGTAAACAGGTGTTCTGCAACTTTGATGAAACACCCTTTAATGCATTTTGCATCGGTGAAGGGCTTTCTGTGTTTTATAATCTCCCAAGACACCACAAAACTAGTATTAACTGTGTTATACCCCGAAGTCGTGTGAACCATGAAAGTTAGGAAGCCATATTGTTTCCGTATACAATACTGTCATTAATATCATAGTTTTTTTTTTCTTGGTACATGGGGAAACAACAGTTTTATTGTTTCAAGTTACTTTTCAAAATGTCTTTGCTAGCTTAGAAATTAAAAGTGGTACCGATTGGACCGATATTATCAAATCAAGTTATGCTACCAACATGAACATCACAAGCCATTAATAATCAATATGTGAAGTTCACAGAAGTCTCTCAAGATTTTGAGGTGCTGTTTTGGCCTCTAGTGTTCACACCACACGTGAGGATGCCTTCAAAATCACATACTGTACTATAATGTACTAACTGAATTCCATTGGAAGCGTACTGTATGTATGTGAGCACAAGCAGACAGCCAAAGATCCACATTCTCAAAGGCAGGTAGCTCCTGACGCTGTTGTGCAGGTAGCCGACCCGTTCCCCAGGGGGATTAATAAATTATCAATCAATCAATAAGGATTCATGCCCACCTGCAGCTTCTGTTCCACGTGGCCCTCTGATTCGTCGATCCGCTGAAGACGCTCACGGTGCAGCATCTGAAATTCCATAAGGAGGCTGTACAGCTCAGCGGGCCACTTCATACCACTAGGAGGAAACCCAGAACATCTTGAGCTTGACCCACCCCCCCGCTGGCAGAGTAAAGCGAACATGGCCTGAAACGGTCGTGAACGGAAAGCCTTTCACGAGTACATCGATCGCTTCCGCACACCAAAAAATAAAAAGCAATGCAAGCCTCACTTGACATTTTAGCTACTGTCTGAACTACGCAGAAGGACTCTGCAGAGCAGTGATTCAGCTGCTGCTTCATACAATAAAATGTTTCAGTGCCCCATGTGCAGCTCTGTGGGATAGCGAGGGGTCAGATGCAACTAGGGAATGAGGGAGTGGTGGTGGGGGGCAGCATGGACTTGGAGCCAAGAGTCAGATACCAGAACAATTTAATTCTAAAATGAAATACACTCTAAACCAATGTTTCTGAAAGCAGTCCTCAGGGACCCCCAGACACTTCATGTTTCTGCTCCCTCCCAGCTCTTGGTAGGGAGCCGAGAGGGAGCAAAAATGTGGACCATCTGGGAGTCCCCAAGGACCAGGCTGAGAAACACTGCTCTAAACAGGCAATAAGGAAGCCATCTAGAAATGAACTTGCTCTGAACATGAGAGCCAATCAGCCACTTTCCATCCTGTCATGTGGGAGCAGAGGAAATCTACGTTACTCCCTTTTCCCAACCGAGACTGACCAGACCCAGAATCAATAAGCTTGATAGAAATAGTTGCGCTTCTGAGCACCGAGTGTGGCCCCAACCTGGAACAGGATTCCGCATCACCGTTCGTGCCACAACTTCCCAGACAAAACAACTGGTCCATTAAACCAAAAACCCAAAGTCCACAGCTTGGGGAATCTCTTAAGCCACTGTGGGGGGGGGGGGGGGGGGGGGGGGGGGGGATATCACTGATGTTGCAAACCCGCATACAGATAACAAGCTCCAGTACACAGGAGACTGTGGGAACCTGAAAACGCAATTTTAAATAAATAAACATGACCCTCTTGAGGAATTGGATTATTTTAGTAAGGGTCATTCAGTACTTTTCATTTATATGGATATTTTCTGCTTTCTCCCATTGCTGACTAAGAAATATGCTGGATTAGGATGATTTATTCCTGCGAGCCGAAGTGCTGATTTACTGGAGATCCTGGTGAGGCTTCCAAACATTCCCCTGAATCATTTAACTGCACCCACTGCATACATCAGAAATACACCCCAGCGAATCATCACCACCGCCTGTGGGATCCATTACTTATTTCTTCAATTTCAACAAACTTCATCAAAATGTCCTTCATCATATTTTTCTTTGAATAAATATATCAATATGATAAGTAACTGGCTCCTCCACTGGGGCTGAAGGCACTAATCCCACCTCAGCTCCGTGTGCATGCAGTTTGCATGTTCTCCCCATGTTACATGATCCCCCCCCCCCCCCCCCCCCCCCCCCCCCCCCCCCCC
>JAODJW010000019.1:1880930-1892138 GCA_026777045.1 Hyperopisus bebe
GGGGGGGGGGGGGGGGGGGGGGGGGGGGGCATATAAAATAACGACACCCGTGTCCCAGATGACTTTTTACGATTGACACTGGCAGAACCATGCAGACTGGGTGCTTATGACATACATTCTTCAAGCACCATCCAAACACAGCTGTCCAGTCTTTATCATGAACCTTCACACATGCATGCTGACGCATTCTCCACATGCAGTAACAGATATCAGCGACACAGCTGGGAGCCAGGGAGCAGCAAATGGTCACCGTCTCCATGGGCAGGGGGTGTAGAGGAGGGGCTCTGAAACTGGCTGTGGACCCATGACATAGACTTATGATGGGCAATAATTGGCAGACCGTGGTGGATGAATGAACTGGGCAAAAAAAATCAGGGGGAAAAAAAAATCTATATTTATTTGCATTTACATCCAAAGTTTCTTATAGTTTAACACTCATTTACGTGGCGGAATAATGTTCCAGAGCCTGTCAGCAGTGTGTCTGGCTCCTTAACAACTTTGCCCCCTACTGTCTCAACATGTATGCTACCTCGTCCGCCATGACATCCGCCCACTTTTAATTACATTTCAAGTCGCTGGTGATGGTGGAGGATGGGAAGCAACAGCCATTCTAATATCCGGGGGAGTCCGGCGGGAAGAATCCACTCCGTTTTAGCAAAAAGAGAGACAGAGACGACAACAAAGAAAAAAAAAAACACAGACAAACACAAGAGAATGCTTAAAAGTCAGTTATCCACTGACGGCATGTTAAAAGTGTGCGGGATCTGTGTCCGTCCATCGCCACCCTGCCCACCCTCTTGTCCATTCGGACATTTTGAAGCCGAAATCCGTTTGATTCATTCTCCCGTTTCACCGCCCCCCCCCCCACGTCTCTTTATCTCCCCTCCCCGTTCTCTCTCGCTGTCGTAATGGGATCTGCAGAAATCATTCAAAGCCTAGATGTAATTTACTGCTTGCTTGCCGCGCACAATGCCCTCCCCCCAATCGCACAAGGTGCCCTGCGGATGAACTAATCATACTTGAAATATTATTTCTGCTTCGTATTCCTCCATCTCAGGAACAGCCCCAGTATCGCAGTGCGATGAATTTAAGCCGTTTGCAACCATTGGCTGGGTGCAGGTGGCCGGGGGGTGTGGTCTCCGCCAGAAAAGAAAAATGTCATGACTGGGGTTTTTACTCTTCACTGACTCTCATTCTCTCCTCATAATTGGCTTCCCAAGATAATGCTTTATTATGTAAGGAGAGTGTAATAATTGCACAATAGACTATGGATGGAACGAGAACAATCAATATAACAAAAATGCGAATGTAATGCATGATATGCAAAGACCACACACATAGTCATGTAAAATAACATTGAAATAATGGCACAGTGTAAAGATAATAAAATAGGACTGTCATTTAATTGTTTTTTTAATTTTGCAAGCCTGCAGATAGAAATATGTGGCATGTTTCTGCATTATTCATCCCTGGCCTCACCACTGGGATGACGATTGTCTGAATCTGTTACCTTGCAAGTTGGGTAGGTCTGCATTAGCATCTACATTAGCAGTAACATAGATCCTAAGACTGATGGTGGGAAGGTGGGTGGATCGTGCCACCTTGAAGGGCATTACATAATGAAGCAGCTTTCTAACGGTGATGAGCAGAAGAGGTGACTACTCCCACAAGGCCTTGATTTGGTTCCCCAGACGCAGAGATATGTTTACTTTGGCTGGATTATTTGACATAAAATTGCGGGACTGTAAAATCAACATAATCTGTGCATTTGAAAAAGGATGCTAATTCAGACACCTGTTAGAAAAGATTGGATGTCACATGAAACAGCAATGGCTGTGAATTATCATCACATCCCTAATACTAGTTCTGCCACACCTTCTAAATTACTAAAAACTGATCCCAA
The DNA here is from genome assembly GCA_026777045.1 of Hyperopisus bebe. Classification (NCBI taxonomy): domain Eukaryota; kingdom Metazoa; phylum Chordata; class Actinopteri; order Osteoglossiformes; family Mormyridae; genus Hyperopisus; species Hyperopisus bebe. The sequence continues at coordinate 1,882,834 of JAODJW010000019.1, forward strand.
ATATTCAAAATGCATACCAACATTACTGTACCTCAATCTGAAATCATTCACATGCATCCAGAAAATAGTTTTATATCAAAATACAATGACACAGACAACATCAGTTACCCATTACTCAGTTAGTTGACTGAAGTTTAAAAAGCCCCCCCTACTGGCCTTAGCCTCATCTAATGGGCCCTCTTCTGGAGCACCCACATAAACACATGTATAAACGCATGTCAACATTAGTAGAAAAACATGCACACAAACAGAAAATTATTAAGACCCCTGCAAACACAAAACACATCTTGGAAGCATAAAGTATTATCATTTATATAATGTAAGATTAACTGTAATTATTTGTGTAAATCTATAAAAAAATATGGAATAAAAAGAAATTGTATTAACAACGAAGAAGGAGAGGGGGCAAAGGCAACTGAGCTTGTCCTATGTGTTATGAGCACACTGATTCTCTATTGATTCCCAATGCTTTGGTCAGCCTCCTGCCATTTCCTACTGTAAGTACATGCAGTGCAGCTAAGTACACGAGCTAACTTCCTACTGTAAGCACATACAGTGCAGCTAAGTACATGCAACCAAATTCCTACTGTAAGTACATGTGGTGCAGCAATGTACATGAGCTAACTTCTTACTGTAAGTACATGCAGTGCAGCTAAGTACATGCAGCCAAATTCCTACTGTAAGTACAAACAACGCAGCCAAGTACATTCAGCCAAACTACTACTGTAAATGCATGCAACAAAACCAAGTATATGCAGCCAAATTCCTACTGTAAGTACATCCAACGCAGCCAAGTACAGTACATGCAGCCAAATTCCTACTGTAAGTACAAAGGAAAACAGGGAAATAAATGAAGCAAATGTGCATGAGAATGTTCCTGGGTGCCTCCTGTGGGCCTCTTATTCTCTCTCAGCAGAAATGAGCCATTTCTGTTGTCTCTGCTTTACCTCATGCACATTTGCTGCCAACAGTTACTCATTAATTAGTTAATATGTGCATTTATTAGCGTGTTTATTCATTTACATTTATATTAGCTGTTTGTTTCAGGATTCCTATCTCTGTAAGCAAATAAATCTCTGAAAACAGTGCAGCAAACCAACAAACCGCCCTTGACAAATATTCAGACAGGGCAGCACATTCAGCCTGTCATGGAAGGCAGCATCCGCTGCTTGTGCCATTTTAAAGATGGTCACACTCATATCAGATGTGGCAGAGCTGTAATTGGATATGAGAAAGCAGGCCTCATATGACAAAAAAGGGAATAGAGACTAGCATGGTACTCTGGAGCGATAGTTCCCAGCTCTGCTTTGGTTTCACATGTGTAATCAGTTTGTGGTTTAACAGAAAACATACAGTACAGTCGATCCCCTCCTTACACAGCACATTACAGCTGTCTTATTTTTCTTTGTGTCTCTTGCATATTACTTCCAGCTGCAGGAGGTCAGTCTCTCTCACAAGCACATCTGACAGAATAATGGCCATTTGAGCCACGCTTCATTTGGAGATGAAGTCCTCACGGAAAGTGGGAAAGTTGTAAGAAAAAATAAGACCTCCATTCGTACATGTGTTTATAGTGCATTTTAGTCATGGATCATTACCAACTGAGAATTAGTGAAGGACTGTATGCTTCAGATTTAATGTAAGTGTATCGCAACATACAAGCGTCATTTTGAAAAAGCTGTACAGAACCCTCAGATGGGTAAATTTAGAATTACAGATGGGCTAGGATTCGAAACTAAGATTAGAAAAAAAATCAACACTTTATAGAAACAGTGCTAAATGGAACAGGGGTGTGTATTAATGACATCAAAAGGCCAACTAATTATCATTTTTAATTAAGTTCACCTGGATTTTTCATTTAATGTTTACAGAACTAAATTTAATTTGTACAGACAAACATGATGCCTCAGTAACCCTGATCTTTCATTGTGCAAAACAGTGGAGCACATTATGTTCTCTGAGGCAGCGTGTTAGTATGGCTTACTCTATTTAATACCATTCTTTCAGACGTGATTATGGGCCAACAGCAAAAGACACAAGTGTTTTGTGTGGGATAGCTTTTCAGAAACATTACTGCATTGCTGGCCATTCAGCTTCAATGCTGTTGTGTAGTATCAAAAACACAGAGCTGTGTAATACAGATACAGATGTGATAGCTCACTCACAAACAGTATACCTGCCCCACAGGTGGCTGTGTCTTAACACCCAAAACAAGTATGTACATTGTACAAGATAGCTGGCTTAGACAACTTATTACAATCCTTTTGCCATGTGAAATTATTTACAGAAACCCAGACAAAATACAAAGACATTTTAAACTGAACATGTTGACAAGATAAGGGAGACCTAGTATAGAAGTGTGTTTGTGAGAGGATAAAGGAGTTTCAGTACAGGAGCAAGACAGCAACAGGATCTTCAGCAGAGGAGCATGATAGTGACACGATGAGGGAGTGTCGGCAGTTACAGGGTGAAGGATGTCAAGTTGAGGAGCATCATGGCAACAGGATGAGGGAGTATCAGCAGTGACAGGGTGAAAGATGTCCAGAAGAGGAGCATTATGGCAACAGGATGAGGGAGTATCAGCAGTGACAGGGTGAAGGATGTCCAGAAGTGGACCATTATGGTAACAGAATGAGGGAGTTTCAGTTCAGTGACGGAACAAAAGACATCCAGCAGAGAAGCATGATGGTCACAGGATGAGCGAGTCTGAGCACATTGACAGGATGAAGGATGTCCCGTTGAGGTGCATAATGGTCACACGATGAGGGAGTCTCAGTCCAGGAGCAGGGCTGTGACAGGATGAAGGACCTCCAGAGCAGGAAACGATCCCCCAGGTTGCAAAGCATGTTTGATTTCCTTCCCAGGAGCTCTCCCTCGACAACCCCGTGTTTATAGCCATCTCAACACCGTTATGACAACTCATTAGTCATCTTAATTGCTTGCACAGAACAAGGCTCAAGGCGGGGGCTTGTGTGAATCAGTGCTGCCCTCTGTCAACATTAAGGACTTTGTCACAGCCAGCCAGCGCTGAACACCCACAGTAAGGTTAAAGAGAAAGACTGTTCACAATAGCAAAGGCACATAAAAGAGTTTAAAATTTGATAGGGTTCATTCTTAAAGATATTTTTAATTGCCAAGAAACAAATCTAAATATGTATTAGAGTATGAAAGAACAAATGCAATAGAAGGGTCAGTCACACTGAAAATCAGCACAAGACTCTTCAACTTTTCCACCTTGAATTTCTAAGAGGACAGAGGGAAGACACATACTCAGGCAAAACATAACCAATGGAAAGCCTAAATTAACATGTGAGAAACAACCTATCTGAAGGTGAAGAAAGGGAGTGAGAAAGAAAGAATGCTGCCCTCTCTGTCCCAGGCTGCCTTCCTTTGTGTCAACTGGAATGACATTAGATGCCAGTGCTTGTTTGTGCTTTAATGACAAGTAACAGGGGATTGTGGTCGCCATAGAAACGGCAGAGGCGCAATACATCATACCTCATTACAGTAGTCAAACAGGAATGGTCAAAAAAAATGATAGATCCAGGGATGGAAGGAGAGAAAAGAGAGAGAGAGAGAGAATGGAAAAATCATCCAACATCTGTTATATGGAACTTATAACCCGACATTAAAAAGGTGACCTTATTAATTTTAAAGTGCTCCAGACCAAGTTTAATAAAATGAATGTGTGGCGACCTTGGCATGATTGTCCTGTCAGTGAGTGTGCATGTGAAAACCCTGATTGTTACTGGGTGGGGGGCTTTGTGCCGTAAGGGGCTATTTCACCTCAGTCTGGTTTTTCCGGGGTAGTGGGTGAAGCATAACCTCCAAGGTCGGAAAACTTCAATTGAACTGCTAAACGTTTTCATTTATTAAACAATTTAAATACCTTCTGAAAAATGTGGACAAACAAGAGCTCCTGGAGGACAATGAAAGAACAATGTCACACACTCTACATGCTAGAGGAATATATTCTGCAAATACTGTGTTTGTGTCATAAACTATATATAAAAAGAGTGTGCAGAGCTTCTTCTACAAATAACATTTCTTCATTGTCTCATTATCTTCACAGGAATTTCTTCTGTCTACCCAGAATTCCTGCCATGGTCTAAATGCATGCTGAGCAAATAAAGCTATACATTGTGCTTAGTGTGTCACTGAGTGAGATGTTTTCTTGGGAGCTCTCTGATGAGGATGTCAGGATGCACTCAGGCTTCTGGACCATTTGAACCCTTATAGGAATAAAATGTTTTTGAAACTTAATCGGTAACATAAAACTTTAAAGAATGATATTTCCGTGAAAGACTGTGAGCACGTTGAAAACCTGAATGCTTCAAAAAGATGTCCGTATTAAAAAAGAAATTCTCATAGGATGAATATTTTTGAACAATACTGAAGGCATTAATACAGGAATGCGTCATCCAAGCTGAATATGGATGTCACACATTTTCCTGCAAATTGTACCGATACTCATGAGGCCTTGCAGTGTCTCAGCCCAGGGACACAGACCAATAAAAAACCAGCCAGAGCCAGAACTCAACCTTATAATCCACACTTACAAGTCAATATTTATTTTATCAGAGGTCTGCAGTTGCTTTAAGTGCACAGGAGACTCAAAGATGAAATATTAACCAGTTGATCAGCCAAGACTCCAGTTCTGCTCTGGTTTGCCCACAGCCTGATTTAAAAAGCTGGGTAATGACTTGGAAATTCTGCCCTGCAGTTGAATCCCCCGTATTACTATATCTGAAATATTCTGGCCGTAATAAAATGAGAAAAAGATGCCTAACACTGAACCTGCTGCCCAGTTTAATGGGTATTGGTGGTAATTCTGTAATTACCCAGACTGACCCCTCCGAAATTTCTAATCCCACTTCATCTTCTCTCTAAAGACTCTTAATGCTTTATTTTCCAGTGAGATTAACTTTGTTTGTACTGCTTTCCTATTTATGTTATTTTTTATTAAAAACACAAGCAGCTTAATATTAGAAAAAAGCAGAAGGGCACAGGTGAAGGTTTTCACAGATGCTGGAAAAGAAACTGATGTCACCATTTCAAAAATGTCTAGAAAATGAGTCACACAAATAGAACAAGACAAAAAAGAGGACTGAGTACTGAAAGGATCACAAAGGTTCAGTGATTCTAAAAATAAACCATTGAATCTGAATGCAATTCTTTACTTCTGGAAAGGAACATTGACTCAATTCCTTAAACATCTCATGTTCAATCAAACCTTTAAGAAAAGTTAACAATGGGTTTAATTATTAGCATTAAAAGCAAGTTAGCATGTGTCAGCTTTTTGCTGACTCAGTCTCAGTTAAGCCAGAGCTTCATACCAATGACTCTGATGTTTCTGCTCATCATGACATTTCCCTCAGAACGCTGCCAATTATGAAAGATAACAATGTCACCAAAAGGCAAGCTACATATACCAGATGTTATGAGTCACAAAGTTAAAACCACTCAAATGTCCTTGTGAGTAAATTAACTGTGTTTTATGCAGAATTAAATCCACAATGGAAGCTCCCATCATTTATTTGTCAGAAGGATTAAAATGATTTCAACAAATAAACATGTAAGTACTTATATGGTGCTTGGCAAACGGCTATTTTATTCATTGCTTATGTTATTTTTAGAAAATAAAGTGAAATGAGATCACATTGATTATTATTTATGGAGATTATGATGCACTTTAGAAATGCATTAGCACCTGATACATTTTTTTTTTAAGTTTAATGTTCTATTTTGTCTATATTGCATGTCACTAAATAGAAGTAAACTTGCACTTCCAGAATTCTGCAGTGTCTACAGATTGCAGCCGGAGCCCCCACTGTGTAGCATGCTATGAAAAATCAGGGCTCATGTATCAGGTCATGGATCTTACCACCTTTACTAATTCCATTTGTATTTTAAATGGAAAAAGCACATTTATTCATTTTTTAATCAATTAACGATAAAATGGGCAAGAAGGGAACAAGAGAAGAGCAAACAGAAGAGGCTAGGAAGCAAAAGGGTGATGTAGCCAATTTCCTGCATATATTTTCCTTATTATGCAGAAAGGGGCAGCCAGTCGCTCAATTACTGGCTGCTGTCACTTGTTAAAATTGCTGCCTTTCATGCCTGTTTTCCGGTCAGTTTGGTCAAAGTCCATCTGAGGGATAACAGCATAACATATATTATAGCATAACAGACTGGGCTGTGAAAAACAGGGCGTCTGAATTGGTGCTTCTGAGATGGGAGAGTTTTGTAGACCAGCTTAATAATACAAGGAATACAAGATAAAATGCTCCACGATCACACGACTGCCTCACTGGTATTCCCGGCAGGCCCCATTCAGGATTTTCAGAACCAGTAAGCTTCTCCTTATGAAACCATAGGCTTAACCATTATGCTAGTCTGCAGAAATATTAGATCTCATAAAACATCTATTAGCTGTCGCCTGCTGATCGTCAGGCCCTATTAGCTGCACATAATGAACGGACCGGCCACTGCCTCACTGCCTGAGGTGGTTTGATTGGCCCAGCCAGGCCACACCTACTCCTGCTAAGGAAACGACTTTCATCGCTCTTTGGCAGCCATGCAACGGGCCTCTTCCCAATCATTTTTTCTGACAGCTACGATTGAATTAGTTTAACTTGTCCTCACAGCTCAAGTGCAATTTGGTACTGACATTGAGTATGAGATGAAGCCAACGACAGTGTATAGAAGACAAGGGTGTGAGGAACAAGGGCCATGTTTGGACAGTCCAAACATAATGGACTGTTACCGTCACAGTGTTGAGTAAGTTGGACTTTTCAGGCATAGTCTGGATATGGTGATGTACCTGCTATAGCGTAAACATTCCCAATCGACATTATTTGTCTTTCTAAGTTTGTCAGTGGTAACCGGTAAATCTCAGTTCTTTAAAACAGGAGCATTTTTTCGTCTGTATGTGTTGTCAGGTGCTGCAACTTGACAGATGATTTCAGTGCTGTTCTGTTTACTTATCATCACATTACAGTCATTGCGGCAGGGTTCCCTTTGGAGCTGATGCTAATTTGATTAGTTTCGGTATAAATGAGGTCAGAGCAAGGAGGGTCTTGGTCAGTGTGGCCCGGAATGTTAAGAAAAAAAGAAGCAATATATGAAAAGGCTTTAGAAGAGCATTAACACACAGAGGCGAGGCAGCGAGAGTGGTGATCAAGGAGAGAGTGAGGAGGTGATATCTAATGCCTGGAGGTGTAGCTCTGAAGTGCCCCTCTCTGAACGCGGCTTATCAGATCGAGCAAGGGCACCGCGACAATAACCACCAAGGTACGGCCCTCACCTCCAGGCCAGCAAAGCTAAAGAGACAAGCTCCCTTTGCTGAAGGTGAGCGTTACACTCAGAAGCTAAACCAATTTCACACCCTGTGACTGTGGCCCGGGTGGCACAAAGCAAAGCCTGAGTTCGGGTGCCATCTGCTACAAAGTCGGTAGGAAGCGGCTTGGCGTTCCCCTCTGATCCGATTAGGGTGATCTTAATTCATCTGGGATGTGCCTTTGCGTGTTAATTGGCTCAGCATGCCCGTCATATCTGCCTCTTCGTTCACACCCATGTGGCCCGCATTACGGCCAGAGGAAAATGGGGGAGGCACCGCATGTAGTCCAATGTGCTTCCCAATACCCATTCAAAACAAAAGTTTTCCTCTCAGGAGGGTGGTCATGGAGAAGAGAAGCACTTTCAGTAAGATGAACAAAGCCACCATTTCTTTCCATCTGCTTTGGCATGGATTTGCCTCAACCCTAAAAAAACATTTTTAGATCCATAAATATTTTTCCCCAGCAAACTTCTTCCAATGCTCCCACTCAAATGTCAAAAAGAATTACTTTCCTAAACTACAGATTAATTATACCGCTAATCTAAGGCTAAAGGCTAATGAAGATTTTGATTTTATCATTTTAGATCTTTTTTTGCCACAAAATTTCTAAGGAAAAAAAACATGGAAAGTCATCTGGAGCCATTATCTTTCACTCAATTTACAGAGTTGATCATATCATAATTTGAAAGGAAATTATTATGAAAACTAAATTATCCACTCGGTGAAAGTCCTGTCTCAGGTCACAGGGATGTTACATTTTCTCTACTCTCTCTCTCTTTAATAGAATAAGAACAATTTAAATTTAAAAATGAGAAATTCTCTGACTAAAGGTCAAATGGCAATGAGTGCAGAATGCTTCATCAAACCTGCAGACTTCCTGACTTCAGCACAGACAGAACAGCAGCGGTCATCCAATGAAAGGAATGTTTTTTTTCAGGAATGCTTTGTTGTTTTGTTCTGTGCAGAATGAACTCTGGCACATTTTTCAATCTCATGTAGGCAGAGATACTTTAGTATTATTAAATGTGAATTTAATAAGGCACAGTACTTACTAATCGTTGATAAAAGCCTGATTCTTCAGGTGGCTTCAGGTATGAATTTCCACTTTATCTTGCCCAGATGGTCTGGTTTCCTTCTAAAATCCAAAGACCTGCTTCTTCAGGGCAATCTGTGACTAAAACTCAATGTAACTGTGTTGTCGAAGGATTACCCATCTTTATACCCCATAATTCCCAAAACAACCTTCATTACCACAATGACCCTTGCATAACTAGTTAAGCTAAATGGTAAAATTGATGGGTTGAATCCATTTTTATGAAGTAAATCCTTTGTTAAACTTAGCTGTATACAGAGAAATAGATCTGGTGGATGAATTTTAGAAATGTGTCGGCAGACAATATGTGAAGCAGTTTTATAGGACATGCTGGCATTACATATGGAATATAATGGCAACTGGTGTGTTGCTGTGTCCTCAAGGCACAGAACTGAAAACCACACACACACACGTTTGTACTGTAATTATATCTTTGTGGGAACTCTCCATTTATTCCAATGGGGAAAACTCTAATCCCAACATGACGACCCAGCCCTAACCTTAATCATAAGTAACCAAACTATATACGAGACTTTTGGCATTTTATTTTTTTGTTGATTTTAGTTTTTTGACTGCATTCACAGATCTTTCTGAGGACCTGAAAAATGGTGCCCACAATGTCAAATTAACAGGTTTTTATTACATTGTGGGGGACGATATAATATAAACATAATCCCCACACACACACACACACACACACACACACTTAACCTCAGATCTGAAATATGCTAAATACATAAATAGGTGAAATATTCAGATAGATAGATAGAACAATCGATCGATCAGCGTGACGGCTATTCTTAGTGATGTAGGCGAGAGTTGAAATTGGGGGGGGGGGGGGGGGCGCACTTTAACAAACAAACTATAATGGTT
>JAODJW010000019.1:1892238-1928435 GCA_026777045.1 Hyperopisus bebe
GGGGGGGGCATTTTAACAATCAAACTATAATGGTTTGTTTATTGGGGGATAAATAAGGCTAAATTAAGTATTAGGGGGACATGTCCCTCGAGGATCCTACACCTCTGAATCTTAATTCATAATAAATACTATGTTTAACAGTGGTAGTGGCAGTGGTATTTCATCCATAAGTTCCTAACCTGCTATTTAGCTACTACTTTTTAACACACAACTTTTCTCCACTCAAAACAAATCACAATAATATAACATTCTCCTTAGCAGTTTTAATTATGTGATGTAGACTATACACATTTATAACATTAACCTCATCCAAACATTAAAAAAATATCCTGGGACACAATGATTTTTTTTTTTTTTGCTCATAAATTTTTAATGTATCACAATGAGCAAGAAACATACTTGATGAAATATTTTCAAAGTAGTATATTCAATTACCATCTACAATCAACTTAACTAGGACAACGAGGCTTTTGTGACAAAAGTATTTTCATTAAAAGTCTGAAGTTCCACGTGGTTTTTGTACGTCAGTCTCCATGTCATTTGGTACAGTCTGGAAATTTGTATCATATAATTACAGTAACAAAAAAGCTAACAAGACTACAGTATAGAAAAGACATCAAGAACAACATTTTTGGTTTAACTTGCTCTTTTTTGTACATTGCAAGGCTGTATTTCTACCCCCAGGTGGGCTAACCAGAGCCAAAATGCCATCTTTGTGAGGCCTGGAGAACAAATTAAAGAACACAAAAAACGAAAAGGAAAAAGGAAAAAAAAAAACTGCATTTAAAGTTTGCGGTAGCAGAAGGACCCAGAGCTCCCCCAGGCAGTTCGTCTCTGACATGGAGCAGAAGGTTCATTTGGTTGCTCATTTTGGTTGCCTTGCTTTTTAATAACTGCTTCATAAAGGATGACGGTAGGCTAAAGACCCATCTTCTGAGCCAGTTCTGGAGGTGTGCAAGAACTTGCCGATTTTGTGAGTGTGCTGGCCATTAGCTGTCTTACAGGGAGACCCTATTTGTGAATGTAAAGGGGCAAGCACGGTGTGGACTCCTGCTTGGAGTGTGGATGCAGGACGGATGCAGAACCTTTCAGGCACAACTATAGTTCATTTCTCCATTTCACCTTCCTACTTTTTCTGCCAGAATCTTTCCCTTCTGAGTTATCCGTTAATTAACAACCCAGTATCATAACCAGTACATGCAGAACCCTTATCCATGCCCATTCTGCAGCATCCAGTAGCGTTCAGCATTATCCAAAATCTTCCCCAAGGTTTTCTGTTTTTAAAATTGTATTTGAAAATGGATGTCTTGTTTTAAATATTGACATCTCTATATCAGTATACATTGTACACCCTTTATACATTGTTTTCATTTCTTTTGTAAAATTTCCATTATCCTCAAGCATGCCAATATCAGCTGACAGCTCTTTGAAAAGGTATCAGCTGTTGTCTTTTGTTCAATAATAGGATACACAATTATGGGGGGACCATTATTTAAAAAAAAGAAAAGAAAAAGGAAAGGAACTGCATAATGCTTTGGCCACATCCATAAATTTGATCAAAGCAAAAACTCCTCAGTGCTGTAACACAGATCTCCTTTCCTTTATCATTATCATTAATTTTATTTTCATTTCCAGCTTTACGGTTCAGTACATTGAGTGTCAAAACAAAAACGTAGACTGATGCTGGCTGTTAACAAATCTCTCTCTCTCTCTCTCACACACACACACACACACACACACACACACACCATGCTGGATTAATCTGATGCAACACAGAGACCCAAATATAAAATAGTTTTGAGACAAAGGTCCAACAATTTCAATAAACACAAACAAAAAGATTAAAGTGGCCAGGTCATAGTATAAAGTTAAAATTTAAAGCACAAGTTAAAACGTTAATTTATATTAAGCAGAAAAAATATACAAAAAAACATAGTCATGTGAGTAATGAAAACTGACCTTTTTCATCAAATGAATTATTACTAAATTAAAGCAATGCATTCAAGAGTAAACTGTACAGTATTAAAATTCATTAAAGTATTATAATACAAAAGCAATACTTTTGGGGGTACTTAAGAGGAGTGTCAAGCATTATTCCAACTCTGCGTGTGTGTGTGGTGGATGAAAATATAAATGTTAAATCACATTGGTGTAATGCCTCAACATCTGTCAAACATGGCCAAAAACCAATTATGCAGAACTGTCCTAGAATACCTTTTAACAAATTTCTCTTTTCTACTGGAGGATAGAATATTTTGGGGTATTAATCAAGCATAACAATTTGGACTGCAGTCGGTAGGTGCAGACGTCTTTGGACATTAATGCATGGACATACCTCAAACAAACTTGCCTTTTCCTTTAGTTTAATGCTTTGGGATGAATATACCCCCTTAGAATCTGTTATTGAAAGGTTGCGCATGATTTGGTACAAACGCTTAGCCCCTGCTGACCCTTGGAATGACCCTTGGAATTTCTCCAAAACTACCCTTATATTTATTTGCAAGACAACACTTACTTCCTTAAGAAAAGAAGCATGAGACAAAACCTGTGAGATGAGAAAGAGATCCAGTATCCAATGTGTGCTATGTACAGAATTTTTGGTGGTCATTATTACTTAATATTTTCTTTTTTTTCAAGTTACATAAACCTCCGTGGTTCTAGAGATTCTCTTATTGTAAGTCTCCACACCAGAGCTACACATTGGTTCTTTATCTTTGCAACCATAGAGTACACATTTACACAACAGCTAGCTTTGTCACAAAAAAAAAATCAAAATTAAAAAAAAAGTCAGTCCTTGCTTTTTGAAAAAATGAACAAACAATCCAACACAGAATTTTGGAATGCACTGTTCTGTACAAACATTACAGATCATTGGCTTTTAACGTTGGTCTTCTTTAAAACCAAAAACAGAACAAAGGAAAAAAACAAACTGCCAAACTGTCCTTTGGAACACATATTCACAGTCTTCAAAGTTCCGTTTTTACAACAAGATGAAAAAAGTTACAGGAGAGTAAGAGAAAATGGGTTTATTGTGTCTGTGTTTGTTAAAGCTTAGCCAAAAAGCAAAAGAAGCATGCATCTAAGTATTTTCCCCCAAAACTACATTAGCAGCAAAACTGTCCTCAAAGACCAGACCTTATACATTTTTCTTAAAAAAAATATTTTTTTGTGTGTGACAAGTTAAACAAAGAGCTTTGTCTATCTTACAAACTGCAATGGCTCTGTCATGGTGCTACTCCACAATAGAAGGACAGGAGTCCTTTAGGTTTTTGGTTTTCTTATTTGTTTAAAGCCACCTGTCTTCTTGCAAAGAAGCAAAAAACAGCTCTGACTCATACTCCTTTATTTTAAAACCATTGTGTTAAAAACAGCCACAAATTCTAAAGAATAAAGAAGCTTTGCTCACCTCTATGCACCAATGGTGAAAGTATTTTGTCTTTGGATTTCCATTTTGTTTTAAAGCGTGAGAATTATTAATAGTATTATTATTCTTTAATTTCTCATCTATGTCAAGCTCAAAAGAGAATAAACCAGAAACAGACTGCAGCCACACCACACAAAGAACGAAAAATCTGGTTTGTAGTATGAGAGAAGTCACGACTCACTCTGAAATGTACAAACGTGAGGAGTAAATAGGGATGGAGAGGAAGGAACAGACGGCATTAAGTGCACAAAGGTAACACAGATAATGAACACCTTTTCAACAAACCCAGAAGTATTCTCCATGTTGTGTCAGCAATATGAGTGACAAAAAAAACAAAGCTATAAACAAACAAAACAAAAAACAAAAACACCATACCACCATACACCAAGTGAAGAACTGGCAGTTGGGCAGATGAAATCCAGGAATCCAAGGGACGAGCACAAAAGACAGAAATAAGGTATCATACTTCAGCATCAGTCACCGCTCTTGCAATGACCAGGACAACATCAAATGAAGGTCCTTTACAGTGGACAATACAAAAGGTACACAAGGATTTTTTCCAGTCTATCATTACTGTTTAAGATCATTTCCAATGCAACAATCTACCACCAAAAATGTTCATAGCTATCATAAATACATATTTTTTTTTAAGTACCCCTCACCCCTCCCCCCACACACACACACACACACACCCACCAAGTATGCAATGCTTTTTTGATGGGAGCACTAATTTCATCTGTTGAGACACTTTGTTCAGTAGATAATTTTGAGTTGGCAGATGGTGTCAAATGTTATTATTACAAATCATAATACTTTCCGTCTCATAAATTAATGGTGCAATAAAACAAACATTTTTTTCTGTTAGGAACGCAAGTATAAAAGAATTTTCTGTAAAAAAAAAAAAGGTTGTGATCTGTTGACCTGAGAATAAAACAGACATTACATTATTAATTTTAGCAAGCCATTGGTATCTGAACACTTATATAGCAAGAAACTGTAAGATTATTCTCCCATACAGTACATACTGGCTGTTTGTTACCATCCTGCAGCTAATACAGGGTGACTTCTTAACTCATCATTTGCAGAACGGAAGAAGGGGCTATTTCAACATTTGAGGCAGTCCATTGCTGTACAGAATCCCATTATCCGCATTCAGAACTCAACCGCAGTAAACTTTCTTCATTATATATACATATATATTTGAGTTGAAATAAATGAATACCAGCATATTAATATGGGAAAACAATCCACTAACATTTAATTTTTGGTTACAAGCTTTGGAATTGCAGTTAGTCTTTACACTTCTTGTCCTCCAAAACTGTTTTGTATTTTTGTAATAGGTTTGTTTTTCTTAAACATTGTCCATTGCTGAAAGCTTGTTTACAATCTGATGGGGGGTGTCTGTTCATACACTAGCAAGATTAGAATTACAACTATTGTCTTTGAGACAGCTGGGCTGCTGGGCCTCTTCGGCCAGATGGCCCATCCTGCCTGCTGACCTCTGACTACTCTCAGAGTCAGATTCATCAGTAAAGACGTCTGTTGGTATCGAGGTCTGAACCCCTGAGGTGCTCAATGAACTTGAGGTAACCGTTGAAGGTGAGGAGCCTGGAGGAAAAGGAGAAGCATTCAAAGAGGGTGCAGAATTGGGCTTTCCAGCTAAAGCTCTGGAGGAAGGCGCCTGGGCCCAAGGTTTGCCAGCAGCAGTGTGTGGAGAGGCGGCTGTAGAGGAGGAAGAACATGAAGATGAAGAAACAGAGGAGGATGGCATGGTAGCTGATGTCACTGGCAGGGGAGGGGGGCTGTTGTTAGAGAGGGTGGCAGACTGCGAGGTAGATGTGGTGTCAGGATCGAGGAAGCAGGCTGAAGAGTGAGGTAATAGACTAGTAGCGTGCTCTTTGGCATTTCGGGCTGTTCGCTTGATTGTTCTGTGTTTGTGCAAGGCTGACTCTAGGTGTTGACTTAGCGCTTTGTCCCCGTCCAAGGTGGTGTTGCAGACCAGACAGTCATACAGACTGCCATCCCCTGTGTTCCCGCCACCGGGAACCCGAAGTAGCAGCTCTTGCGGATTTGACACAGACTGACCAAAAAAGCAAATGGATTTCAGATGGCCAATGGCCACCTCCTCCTTGGTAAAGACAGCTTGACACTTACGGCACGCCAACCGGCACGGCACCTTGGGGACGATGTACTGCTCAAGAAAAGGATCCACGCCTTTGCTGTTCACTTTTCGCTGCTCAGACAAGAGGTTCTTGTGAGAGGAAGAGGAGGCCTCACTGAATGGAATGCCTTTCTGCTCCTCACCTTTCACTCCATCTTTGGCAGATTCTTTGCGGTCTGGAGTGCCTGGGGGTTGATGGGACGTCGGGGTTTGGCTCGCTTTGGGAAGCTGGACTTGCTGCTGCTTTTGTTGCTGCTGAAGTTGGCGTTGCTGCTGCTGCTGTAGCGCCTCCTGCAGGCTCTGCTGATATTGCTGGTAATGCTGGAGCAGGGATCCTGGGGACAGCCCCATTAAAGCTTGAGACAAAGCTGGGTTGTAGGGAAACAGGCTCTCCATACTGTACATTGGCTGCAGGTAGCCTCCCTGGAGAGCCCCGGGGATCTGTGGACTGTAGTACGGAGAAAAGCCAGGCATGAAATAGGGCAGAAACTGACTGGTTAATAAAGCTGTGGGGTCTGAGCCAAGGGCAGCCTGTAGGGCCTGAAGCTGGGCTGGGTCGACTACATACTCCATGCCAGGTGTTAGCATAGAGGTGGCAAGAACAGCAGTATCTGCCTTATCTTTCTTGGCATTGGCAGCAGAGGTGGAGGGTGCTGGTGTGACCCCAGTTGAGGATGGAGTGGACGGTTTCTCTGACTTATCCTTGGGCTTCTCTTTCTCCTTTAGCCTCTCGGGGCTAGGGGCTTCAGGTCGTGGGCCTAACTGCATTGCTGTGGAGGTAGTGGTGGGGGTAGACTGCGAAGTGGAGTTGCTTGTTTGCACTGGGCTGGGTGAAGCTAAGGATGAAGAGGTGGGTGGCTTGTTGGGCAATCCAGATGTGGGAAGGCTAAGAGAGGGGACACTGCTACCAGGCATATTTAGATTTGGTGGCTTTGGAGGTGTTAAAGCTGAAAGGCAAAATATAAAAGATTATTTACAGATCAGTCTGTACTTATTATACAGTCTATATTATACAGATGCTTCTCAAGTTAAGATGGGGTTGAAAATATCGTAAGACGAATATGAATATGATAAATGAATAAGTAACTATATGATATGTTGCTAAACACTGTATGACATGTTTATGCAAATGCTACAGAGACTGGAAGTGCGGCTGCGTATAAGTTGCCATCAGCTGGCATCAGTAGAAAGTATTGTACACCATATTGCTAGCCTGGGAACAGATCAAAATTAAAAGCTTGTTCTGATGACTACTGAGTGTGGATCACTATCGCACCATCATAAAGTCGAAATATCGTAGGTTGAACTATTGTAAAGCAGGGAGCATCTGTATTGTTTTATCCCGCAATCTAGCACTTTAAATGGAAAGTACAGCGGTATATACATGATAAAAGAGCTAAAATATTTAAGTATATATTGGAACACATCACAAGTAGGTATTCTTATCCATTTGCTCTTGCTGCCTTGATGTACAATTACATACCTGTGTTTGATGACGTAAACCCTGGTAAAGAAGGGTTGCCTACCCCTGGCAGCAAGACAGGTGGAATGCCCTGCAAGGTGGGGTAGGCAGATGAAAGGTTCAGTGCCTGCAGAGCCGGGCTGTCAAACATCCCTGGCTGCTGCATGGCTTGCTGCTGTGCCAGTCCTAGGACTTCGTTAGCTTTCTTAATGCGATCAATTTCCTGCTGAGCCATCAACTGGCGAACAGTTGCTGGGTCAAAGTACTCCTTTTCCTTATCTAGTTGGTTCCCAATAGTTTCTTTCACCTTAGAAATGTGCTGTTGAGAAAAGATGTGGTCCCGAACTGAGGTCCGAGCACTGTACTTCACACCACACAGAGTGCATTCTGTTTTGGGTCCCTCATAAGGTGTCTGGTTGATTCCAAAGTGCTTAGCCATACTGAGCTTGGCTTTCTTTTCCTTAGCACGGGCATTCTGGAACCAGACCTGAACCACTCTCTTTGGAAGTCCAATATCATTGCCAAGTACCTCACACTCCAGCATAGTGGGGGTTCTGTAATCATTAAAACAAGACTTCAGCAACTTCAGCTGGAGATTAGTCATTTGGGTACGGAAGCGCTTTTGGCCCGGCCGATCTCCACTGTCAATACTCCTGCTTCCAGATGCTCCTGGACTTGGTGAGCAGGGATCTGCTAAACTTGAAGTCTCACTATAGTCCACAATGGTCTCATTTTCAAAGTCTTTAGCGTAAGAACTTGTTGCAGGGCTCACCAACTCAGAAGACATCTGGTCATCATTCTCAAGGGAGGGCACTGCACCCCCAGATTTAGATAGGAAGTCATTGCTGCAGTGACCATGCTTGGCATCTGAACTGTCATTGTCAGCAATAGCCTCATCACCGGTAGTTGTGTCAGTGATTGCTGTGTTCACTGATGAACAGTCATCATTGTCCAGTTTGTTCTGATCAAAAGTTAAATTGACAGAGGACATAGTTGGGCTTTCAAAGTCTTCTATTCCCTCTACCTTGATTGCCCCAGGACTGAGCAAGGCATGTGGCGACAAATCCATACTTTTGCTGACCGGTGATAAGGAACAATGTCCATCATTATTTGAGGAAATATGCTGTGAAAAGCTGGATATGTCAAGAGGATCCAATTTCCCTTCTTGATCAGGGAGCATACTAGCCAAAGCCAGACTGTAACCAGCGCGCTTAGCTTCATGCCAATGGCGTGATCTAATATGGGCCTCAAGGGCTGTTTTAGCTTTGAACAGAGCACGACAAAAGGGACAGCGACGATGTGCTTGAGCAGGCCCCACAGCCCGAAACTGTCCCTTCCTCTCCCTGGCTCTGGTGTTTTGGAACCACACTTGGACAACCCTTTTCTTGAGGCCAACTTCATGGGCAATATGGTCCAACATCTTGCGAGTTGGGTTGGAGTCCAGTAAGTATTTTTGATAAAGAATCTCAAGCTGCTCTGGAGTGATGGTTGTTCTGAGTCGCTTATCTCTCTGCGGCTCTTCTCCACTATTTGCACTGTCATTTTCCCCAGGACTGATGCCTGGTTTCTCCTCCAGTTTCCTCTTCAGGGAATTCAAAGCTGAGGGTGGTGTTGTGGGTGAATTGGTAGAACTTGCAGATATCTGTGGCATAGCTCCTGAAAAAAGCTGGCTAGCTAACAGGGGATTATTGGGGTCAAATAACATAAAGGGCATGTCCATTGTACGATCCAAGAACTGGGGATGAATGAACTGATTCTGCACTGTCAGGAAGTGAAGCTGCTGGTGCTCCTGCCAATGTTCAAATGAGGGGAAACCAAGCTTGCACTGCTCACAATGGTAAGGGACAATTTGCTGAGTTAGTTGCTGGGGTTGCTGCTGTGAGGCAGAGGGCAGGACTGAGTTAAGAATCATGTGAGAGCTTTGCAAAGGGGCCGGACTAACCTGGGATACAGATGGACTAGTCTGTTGTTTTTGCTGGGAGGTGGGAGACATAAGTGTTTGAGTCTTTGGGGTTGCCTGTGTCTGCTCATCTCGCGGAAGCCTTTGTAGCTGTGTTTCAGACTGCGGTTGCTGCAGACTTTCCTGCTTTATAGGCCTCTGGTCGTCTCGGGGCTCTGAGGTGTCACCTGACTGTTTAGACTTCTCCCCAGAAGAGCGGGATACATGACTGGGTGAGGCTTCATCTTTCTCAGAAGATGTATTATGGGAAAATGCTGAAGTAGAAGAAGAAAATGGGCAGAGGCTGGAAGAGGAGGGCCCGGTTGAGGTGTAGCATTCATTTGAAAAATCTACAGAATCCTCATTCTGGCTGTCATATAGTCCCTCATCATCTTCGTCTTTGTAACACAACTTCTTCTGATGTTTGATGAGATCAAATATGCGCTGGAAGACCAGACTGCACTTCTTGCACTGGTAGTTTAAGTTTGTGGTGCGGATATACCGGTCATTAGACAGCTCCCGTCGATCCCCCTCTTTGGCTCCCTCTCCCTGATTCTCATAGTTTTTACGAGCTTTCTGACGAGCATTTTGGAACCATACAACAATAACTCGAGTAGGCAAATTCAGCAGGTTGGAGAGCTGCTCAAATTCATCATCTTTTGGGTAGGCATTTGTGTCAAAAAAATCTTGTAGCACCCTTAGCTGATAATCAGTAAACCTTGTTCTTGAAGATCGCTTGCTTCCATAGTAATCATATCTCTGTGGTTCAGGAGATGGTGGCTTGGAATCAACTTTGGTATCCTCCAGTGTGGTAATGGGTGGATTATTGAAATTATATGGTGAATCCTTGTTACGTTGCCGCTCCTTGAAAAGTGTGTTGCGAAACCAGTGCTTAATAACCTTTTGAGGGAGACCAGACTTATCAGCCATCTCTTTAACCTGATCTTCATTTGGGGAGTTGTTTATGTCAAAGTACTGCCGCAAGACCCTCAGCTGATCATCTGTAATGCGTGTCCGTGGTCTTTTGTTCTGCTGTTGTTGTTGTAGCATAGCTGGGGTGAGCTGCTGCTGGTACAGCTGTGCCAGATCAGAAGCTAAATTAGGTTCCACAGAAGGCAGATGAGCAGGAACTTGCGTAGGAATAGACTGGAGAGACATAGACTGCATCATAATTGGAGGAAAGATGGGTAGGTCCATGGGCATAGGGATCTGAGCCATTGAAACTGGGGGCTGTGGAGCAGGAACTGCAGGGGGTGTAAGAGAAGGTGCTGAGACTGGAATATTTGGAGTTGAAGCACGCTGAGGTGGGGGTGGAGGAGGTGGAGGCAAAGGTGGGGGAGCAGGTGGTGGGGCAGCCTCAGGTGTTTGGGGTCTCAGAGGATATAACTTGTCATACTGCTCTCTGTATTCTTTTGCAAATCTTTCCAGTGAATGAAATGGGAAAAATGCTTGATGTATGTGCTCTTGGTGGCTTTTAAGAATTAAAATGTTTGAAAAGAGCTTGCCACAGGCTTCACACTCGAGCTTTTCAAGTCCCTCAACTGGATCCACTACTCTAGTGACTCCTATTGGCCCATTGCACCCAACATGCCCAGATCCTGATGATTTCTTTTGGACTTTCTGCTTATTTTCATTATACTGGATCACCAACTCAAACCCAAAGTTCTCCAATAAGGCCTTGGTAGCATTTCCACGAGCATCTGATGCAATTCTAGGTGGAAGAAAGTTAGGATCAGGGTTACCACTCACCATGGCCTGATCTTTCTTGTCTTTTGATTTTGTATTCTCAAGGCTATCCTTTGAGGAGTGATCCTCCCCCTTTTCATTCAGTTCTTTCTCCTTCTGACCATCACAATCTTTCTCAAGAAATGACTTAGGTTTCTTCTCACCTTGGTGAAGAAGTGATGCATTCTGCTGAAGCAAAGCCATTTGGCTTGTAGCCTGTGAATGAGCCTGGGGTTGGTGCTGCTGTTGGAGATGGTGGTGCATAAGCTGCTGCTGCAAGCAACTCTGTTGCACCTGCTGAGCTGAATTCTTCAGGTCCTCCAGCAGAGAATTAGCAGATGAGCTGGCAAGACTAAGTGCAGAACTGTTGAGATTCATTTCCGGATTTAGCTGGAACTCTGCTCCAGGGATGTAGAAAGGAAATAGAAGCTGCTGCTGTTGTAATGGAAGAAGGGCCTCTGTCGCCATGGGGAAGTGCTGCAGAAGTGCTGGGTTGAAAAGCTGAGACTGAATAAGAGCAGCTTGCTGTTGGAGCTCTTGCTGGAGCTGGGCCTGAGCCTGTGCCTGGGCCAGCTGTTGGTGCTGCAAGTGCTGCTGTTGTCCTCTTGAAGACAGCATATCTGCAAATTTCTTTTTCTTGTTATCGGAGTTTTCAGGAGGACGGGGGATAGAAGGAACTGAAGCATTTCCAGGACTTTCAGTGCTGTGTGTCTGGTTCATGTGATTTCCACCAAGAATGCTTTGCACAGTTTGAACACTGGAGGTGGAACTACTGTTGCTGCTTGTGGCTGTTGAGGTTGCAGTTGAATTGGGATTAGAATTTGAAATGCCAATTGAAAATCCTGACCCGTTGCCACTCACGGAACTAACTGAACAACTGTTGCCACCAGCTGCCTCAAGTTTGGCTGCACGGGCTTTTGTCTGATGAAGGACAGAACGCATGTGAATCTCCAGAGTGGAGCTCTGGCTGTAAGCCACATTACATGTGCTACACTTAAACGGTTTGTTGTCTGGACTGTTGGCGAGCTCAGGCTGGCCAGCACTGGACTCCTGCAAGGCGCGTTTTACCTTGTGCAGGTGTGAGACAGAGTTATAATGGACCAGAAGTATATTCTTTTGAGTAAAGGACTCTTTACATACTGTGCATTTAAATGGCCGGGATGGATCCAGGAATTTCTCCATGGTAAAATTTGGGCCTTTCCTGAACGGCAAGGCACGTTTAGGTTCTGATCCGGCATCTTCTTGGATTGAGCCAGAATCACTGCCAGTTGGGCTTTGCTTTTCATCTGGTTCACTTTCCTCTCCTTCTTTGTCATCCTCCCCTAGGGCTCCCTGGTCCTCCCCCAGTGACGTATCTCCAATGACCATGAGATCTCCATTCATCAGCAAGCCTCCATAGAGCTGCTGTATGTCAGCATCACTTAGCTCTAAGTGACTCGTTTCCAGGTGCTTCTTCAAGGCCTGCAAGGTCCTGAAACTGCGCTGGCAAAGACAACACATGGTGGCAGCCCGGATGACGTGGTACTGTGAATGCAGCTGCAGCTTCTCCACAGTTTTGAAGGCCAAGCTGCACTGGTTGCAACGGTATTTGTACACGTGTCGTTCTGAAACTGGTAACTGCGGTCTCTTGTTGTGAACTTCCCCAAAGTGCACCTGGAGGGCGCTGGATGACTTGAAGACCTGGCTACAGCCTTTTTTCCAGCATAAGAATCCTGCAATATCTTCCTTTGTTGACTGTTCTTCCAAAGTTGATTTGTGGGCCTCAGGTATCTCTGTCAGCTGAAGGGGCCGTTTCTCAGACTCTGACTCCAATGCTTCTGCCAAAGACCAAAAACGGATACCTATTAATTTCACTTGAGCAACAGAACGCAAAACCTACTAATGACATTTTGTTTCAGATTGGGGGTCATAAATTCACATATCGTAGCATTTTCTTAGAGAATGTGGCAGGAGAAATTAATTAATAGCCAGAAAATGTAAGAAGTCTATCTATGTTGATCTGTCAGGTCAAAAAGCTGCTGAGCTATTTTACAAATAATTGGTAAATTTGACACTGACAAATTCTGCAGTGGAAACAAACCTGTCTGTTTCTTTACGTCCTCCAAACCAGAGTTGGTTATATTCTGTGAGGCGGTTTGTCCGTCTCTGTCTGGGGCTGGAACTTGTATTAGCATACTTTCTGGCAGCACCTCAGATGGTGTCACCTGGAAAATCAAACATGACACTGTCATTTACCATCCCAGCATTAAGAACACAATTAAACAAGGGATAGTGGTGGTTCATAACAAAGAGACTTTACAGGTATACTGGAGTAGGTCGATTTCCTGCATTGTAATTATCGGTAAATCAACTCTATATATACCAGTAATCAGAAAGGAAGCTTCTATAGACACAAATTTTAGGATTTACCTATGATTTTATTATTTATGATACACATATGAACTGAAATCATTAAAGGAAACTACTATAAAAAAGATTAGAAATATACCAGAATCAATGTCCATAACAATCAGTGATCCTGACTGGAAGAATTGGTTTTAGTCTATTAACCGTTCCCCCTCCCCACACCAGAACAATCAGCTCAGTCCCTGCCCTGAATTTCAATTCCCTGATCTTTTCTTTTGAGATGCTTTGCTAGCAGAAACAAAATCAATGTCTTTCTCTTATACATCTCCATAGCAAAATAATTGTTCAGCATAACAATTTCAAAAATATTTGTCAGTAAATAAGCAAATCCTAATAAATAAAGAAATCAATAGAAAAATATCTGTTTCTCATGAATCATCAATCCATACAGCATCCATCTTTTAACTGCTTATCCTGGTTATGACCATGGGGGGGTGCCTGTATATTTATGAACAGAACATGCTAATTTGTGTTGTGAGTTTGGTTTTCACCACACCCTTACTAACTGCATGGTTAAGACCTCACTATACAATCCTGACACTAAATGAACATGCAACAGTATTGATCACACACGGGCCTGTGACCATGCTGACAGTACACAGCCTCTGAAACATGGCTTTGTCTTCTCTTAGGACAGAAACCTTTTTTTTGCAGTAATACCATTTTTCAGAATGTGTGTGTTCAGTGGAACAGTCAAGATGTGATTTGCCTAATTCTGTAATTATGGCACATATGCATGGGAAAGAAAACTAAATTTTTCTCCCTTTTCCACCATTTCATTCTACTGCTACCAAAAAAGGAGAAATACATGCGACTGGCACAAAGTGAGACAAAAGCCAAAATGTCAGTGATTTACATCACAAAGTAGACAACCGCTTCATTACGCAGTGAGGCAAGCGTCAAGCGTACCCCAAGGTCACATTTAATTTAGACCACTTAATTGGCAAACATAGTTCAAAATGGCTATCATCTAGCTAGACTCGAATTAATGAAGCACAATTATTTTCATTGCCCTCATCTCAGACAGACAGAAAATGGGAAACGAGAGATGGAAGGATTGAGCGAGCAAGCGGTGGAGAGAGAGAGAGAGAGAGAGAGCGATACGGTGAGAGAGAAAGAGAGCAAGTGAGCGAGGAGAGTCAAAAGTACATCTTTAGGTGTAGTCTGCAAGAAATAAAAGTCACCCATTTTCAGAATTCATTAGGTTCACAGCAAGACACACGAGGAGGGAGAGTGCACCTTGAAATTTATTTCCACTTGGAATAAAAAAGGTGCTGGTTTGACTGCACATTGTATGAACTGCTTCTGTCTATTTGGCAAAGCTTGGTTGCATTAGCTCTATAAAGAAAAAATACTGCAGTGTTTCATCCTAATGTGTTTGCCATTTGATTTCTGGCTGATCGACACGCAGGCAGCAACACTTGTCCTTGTGAGATTAGTCATGAAGTTACCCTTTCTTGCACTGACCAAAATTGAGCATAAGGTGCCTACATTTCTCTTAGCCAGTTAACATGAGGAAAAACAGCAAAGGCTCCTTTTAAAGATCTGCTGGAGGGTGAAATTAAGAAAATCATACAAGTTTCTCAGGAGGAAACAGAGGAACCATTAGGGAGTGAATAACAAGCAATATAAAAAGAGTGATGAAAGAATTACAGGAAAACATGAAACTGTTTCATAAATTGCCTGCTGAATTATCCCCTAAAAACCATTTCTTTTCTTCAAAAAAACAAATTTCCTTGTTTATATTTGAACTGACTGCATCCTACGTCATTATATACCCACAATACGCTCAAGGCAGCTTTTAGCCAAAGTAATATTTCAGATGAGACAGGAGACGAAGACAAAGATCGAGGGAAACATTACCAGGTAAAGATAGGCAAGAAGTGGAACCAACTGTTCTTAAAGACCACCTTCAAGGATTGACCCAGAAGACTTGAGGGGGACACAGACACTGCCCAGGGACGCCCATGGCCCTACCGTGGCGATCAGCTTGTCCACACAGTCGGGCGCCACGCTGTGCAGGTGCGTCAGGTGCAGCTGCAGGTGGACCTTGCTGTTGAGCATGTCCTGGCAGAGTGGGCAGCGGAACATAGGCTGCACAGAGTGCTGCGTCATCACGTGCATCCTCATGCGGTTCAGGTCGCCATTACTGTACTTGCAATAGGGACACTGGTACACCTGGGTCTGATAGAGAGAGAGCTCACATTATACGTCAATGCTTATTTAATTATTTTGTTATTATATCTGTAAGCCTCTTTTGCTGTTGTGGAGAAATTATTTTCTAATAGTTTAGGAATGAAAATAAACACTGCTGGAGTACAGTTGAAATATGTCATAATTACTTTCTAAACTAAAAGAACCAATATGTACAATGAGCCTGCTCACCTGCTCGTCAGTGCTTTTCTCAGCTGTTTTCGGGCACTTAGACGAAAGAGGACCTTCTGTCACTCCCGACTTGGAGGGTGGGCGTTTGGAGGAGACAGGGGAATCCGTGTGATCCCTCTCTGCCTGGACACATGCTGCTGCACAGGGGGAACAAAGACAAAAGGCTTCTACGATGAGCCCAAGCTCAGAAGTGTGAGTACGAGTCAATCAGTAGCATCCCTTAGAGGGAGGGAAGAGCCTTCAAATGTCTATTCAACTGGATGTAGTCACATTTACCAAGGATCAGCTGATCTGAAAAAACCCTTTACCCCCCACTGTCTCCTCATCTTCTCCCCTGAAACCCAAAGAAATACCAGAGCTTCTCAGAAGCCCTCGCCGGCTGTCTGCATCGATGTCTGATCACCGGGATATCAAGTTCCAGAACACATTTAGAGTCAAAACATTTTGCAACGTCAAATTGGTTCACGTTCTACCCACTCATGAGAGTTCATGTTTGAAGTTACGGCCGTGTTATCAAGAAGGCTAACAGGTTCACACGGCTGCGGGAGGAGTTAAATGTGCACCCAGCATCTTAAGAGGCATCAAGGTTTTTGAAAAAAAAAATCCACATCACTCTTTCTGTCTGGACTTCTACTGGTGTTGCTACAATAACAAAACAAAAAAAAAAAAGTTGAATCTATTTTTTTTTCTTTTGCTTGTATGTATTGTATGATTCGCTAAATATTGTTTTATCTTAGAAACTGAACCACATATTAAAACTGAACTGCACCACAGATTTTTCGGTTTGCAGTTATAAACAGAATGACAAATGGAAACAATAACATTCAAACACTGCAACCTTTGATATCTGTGAACTGACTAAATGCATTAGCACAAAACTTCTATTTAAAAGACCTGAAACAATCACACCCTCCTTCACACAGTGTACTCTTAAGTAAATACAGCAAATTAACAGGGAGGGTGATTTAGAACAAGGATTTGTAGTTAAGAGTACACGCTGTCCCTGACCACAGGACATTTAAGATGGTCATTGGTTCCAAAATAGCAGTTGTAGTTGCTATAGGGTGCAGAAGTCAATGTAATACTTTATGGAAATGTATGTTGCTGTCAGAGAGGAGGGGTCCAGCGTGATAGTTGAGTTTGGAAATGATAAAACCTCACATACTTTAAAGTCCCCGGAGAAGGTCTGACTGATAGCGTGATACCCCCAGGTAAACCCCATCCATGTCGGCTTTCTTTATGCTTACACAGCAGAACTGTGGACTTAATTGGAATTTTTTTAAGCGGCTAAGTGGGCTCCAGGAAGTCCCCATGGGCCAGGCAGGGAGCGGCACACGGGAGCTGCTGCCCGGTGCAGCCTCAGTGGCTCCATGTCCAGCCCAAGCAGGCAGCACCACCAACACGGCACCACAAGTGTCACATGGACCTAGCCAAGCTCCTCTGCGCAGAGGTGCTGAACAGGAGAAGTTTCTCCAGATCCTAGTTCATGAATTATGAAACTATGAAGGTACTACCAAAAAACACCTGGTTGGACCACAGCTGTAGTGAGTGACTATATCCTCTGCTTCTTCTCTAACTGTCCATGGCAGCACCACTGCTTATTAGAGCATGTGACATGAACGTCGCCTTCAGCTAAGTGAGGCAAGACCAGCACAGAAGGGTGGGGGTTTTGAACAGTGTCAGAGTAGCACATATTGCTAAAGACACTAAAAGCTGTAAATTCCTATGAAGAGCCCAGGTTTTCATCACAACATCAGGCATGTACAGCTAGCTGCGGCCAGACATCACTAATCCCTCATCGGCGTGGTGCCCGGGGGCAGGGGGCAGCCAAATAAAACAGGAGCCACGAAATTAACCGTGTAACAGACAAGGGGGTGAAGTGGGCAGGCGCTGCCAGGGTTGTAAAGTGGCCTAATCCACAGGGAGCTGGCACAGACGGGGTGGGGTGGGGGGGCGGTGGAGGAGGGCGCATTCTGCCAGCTGCCAGCACTAAGGACTTAATGTGACACTTAAGAAGGTGTTTTTCTGGACCTTAACGAGGCCATAAAGAGTTAAATTTAGCTCGATTTGTACAGTGCTGGCAGGAGCACTGAGACATGGGCTTAGGATGGGGGGGCAGGGTGTGGGTTAGGGTGGACTGACCAAAGCCTGGCTTTAGACATTAAAGTGTCAGTAGTAATCAGGGCCAGGACAGCTGAGCTGATTAAACCGTGGGGCCCCATCACTCATTTAGAGCAGCCCACTGGATCTCCCAGTGAAACAGGGGTCAGCCAAAAAAAGCTTATTAGATCCAGCCTGACCCAATCCCATTAAACACATCCACCAATAAACAAAGGAAATGTTAAACAAAAATCCACTCATTGGATAAAAATGAACTATCCTGGGGCTGACCACTGAAGGGCCAAACGGTCTGACTTCCTCGGGGGCAGCCGGCATGCTGCTTCTGTGCTCTGCCTGCAGGGGGCACAGCTGAGCTTCTGGAATCCACGCGGCGTGCCCCCAAGGAATCTGGCTCATGCTGCAGTTCTGGGGGGTGGGGGAGGATTATCTTTATGACATGGCCCATACAGCTTACAGGGTCTCCTTGGAGCCCTTAAACATGTGCCATGTGGCCCGAGCAGACAGATACCTGCCGTTTGCCACTGTGGAGTGGAACCAGTCGCACACGTCACAATATCCATCACACTTTCACCTATTTTTCTGTTATCAGAGGGAAAAACAAGCAAACATGGACCACGGAATGAAGGGGGTTCCACATGCGGACCAAGAATCTTGTGACAGGCCAGTACCAAACACGGGCTCGTGCTGGGGGCTGCTCGTCCCCCCCCCCCTAGGGTTTCAGAGCAGCTTGGTTCACTATGAAGGACACGCTGTCATTAAAAGCCAGCTTGTAAACGAGCTGCCGCAGATGGCTTTTATTTGCACCAGAGCTTGATCCTACAGCAACAGAGTTCATCTTACACTCCGAGCCGAAGTGTCACTTCTGTTACTCAGTGTGATGAACTATGCTGTTACCGGCATGCCGGAACATACAGTGAGATTAATTTAATAAGCACGTTGTCGCTGAATTCTCCTGAGCCAATCTGCCCACTTTTCAGACGTGGGCCTGTTTTGACAGGACCGTGGGCCGGATTTTCATCAAACTCCCAGCGCTTGGTGGAGAGCAGAATCTCACGGGTCAGGGCATGATTATTAATTCATGACTCTTTTCCGTAACCGGGGTCCTTTGTGCTTCTCTGTCCGGTAAGTGAAGTGGAATTTGGCACCTGCCTTTCGCTATTGTAGCGTAGCTGCATCACTCAACTGGTGGGCAGTATGTCAGCACCAAGCCGGGGTGGGGTGTGATCCGGAGGAGGATCGGGGGTCTGAGCAGGAGAGGGAGGCCATTGAAACAGACACCACAGGTCCTCTGGTACCGGGATACCGCCATTGTCATTATTTTGGGGGGAAACCCACGTAACACACCCACATACAGTACCACTCAAAAGTTTGGACGCTTCTTTTGCTGCTGACAAAATAAAGCAATAGTGTCGCATCATGAGACCTGGCCACCTGACCTGAACACAACAGAAATGATTTTGGAAGAGTCTGACCAGAGTGTGAAGGAAAAGCGGCCAATGAGTGTTCAGCATATATGTGGAGCCTCCTTCAGGACAGCTGGAAAAGCATCCCAGGAGGCCACCTAATGAAACTAGCATAGAGGAGAAAGTAGGGTCAGCCAGTCCCTGGAGCAGTTAGGGTTAAGGGCCTTGATAAGGCCCAATGGTGGCGTCATTCTGCTGACCACAGGATTTGAACAGGCAACCTTCTGAGTCCCAACCTGCAGAATTGTCCCCCCTTCCCCCAAAACAATTGACTTTTTTTTGTAAATATTTTTCTGTTCAGTTCATAATATCATATACGTTATAGTTTTAATTACTCTAAAACAGAAAATAGTACAAATAAACCTTTCTAGGGGTAAGTGTGTCCAAACTTTTGACTGGTACTGTATGCAGTGAAGAGCTTGGTCAAGGAAATAAAGTTGTTACCCATTTTTTAAGCAGATACAACAATGTAGATGTTACACATGATAAATTCTTAAGGACATGACAGTATCCTTGTGTTAATAGGAGATAATAGGTAGAATGCTATCATCATATGCAGGAACAACTTTGTTGGTTTTTGATCTAACAAAAAAAAATACAGTTCCTTGGGGTTACAGAATAATAGTGACAAATTTCTCTGTCAACTGCTCTTAGCACCACTAGATGATTAATTATTTTTTAAAGAAAAAAAGTTGTACAGTATATATTCTATTGTTATATTTATATTACATCAGACTTAAAAGGAAAGCCTTTTAAAGATAAATATGGCAGAACAACTGTTCTAAGAATTTCTAAATAAACTAAGGTGCCCTTTCAAAGTGTGAATTCTGTGTTGTGAAGTGTGGGAACTAATTGTATGCAAATGTAACGGTGATGTCACAATGAACAGATAGGAAATTGAGGTTGCGACATCACTCATTGCCAAATGCTTTCATGACTGATTATGAAAAGCGTGAACTAACAAAAAGTTAAAAGCATCCAGTGTTGATATGGAAGGAAAAATTCAAATGTGAGAGACCATTAAAGTCATTCCATCGGTTGTTTTATCGAGAATTTCATCACTATGGTTACACGGCTTGGAGGAAGAGCACAGAGAAAGTAACTACTGCACAGGAGACAGTGGAAGGGTTACATGAGTGCATGCTATTCCTCTATTCTGCATGTAGGGGGTGCTGTGGTTCCCCACGCACAAAGCCTGTCACTGCACTAACCTAGCCCCTGTCTCTCCTTTCTCACCCACGCGGGTGCGATGCAGCGCAGAGCTCCCCAGCACACATGCAATCACCGAGATCCGTATGAATGAATAAATAAAGAAAGAGATCGGACCAATTTGTCTGGGTGCAGCGTGCCTGTCAGAAGCCAGATGACCCGCTCCATAATATCATTTTCCTCTCTCTCGCTCTCTCCGCCGCTTCAGTAATTTGAGAGTCTGCGAGGGTGATGAAAATTAAGGAGGGGGAATTATTCATAACCCTCACCGTTGACCGCCCCCACCACCCAATTTCATTCCAGCCCTCCCAATATATTTATGTTAAACATGTGAAATCCTATTGTGGCTATTCCTCTTCACGCTAAAGTGTAACAATCTGTCCTCTTCCATCTGAGCCCCCACCATTCGCTCCACACCCAGGACACTATCGCCACAACACACACACACACACACACACACACACACACACGCGCACACACACGCACACACACACACACACACACACACACACACATTCACACACATACACGCACACGTACGTAGTGACAGCATTAATACTCTTCTACCCGTAATGTTGATTTGGTTCTCCATCCCCATTTCCCTATCCCTGCCTCAGCTTCACAGAAAAGACACAGTTAGAGTAAAACTGCTCCAGGCTGTTTATAAATATTTTATAGCCAGCATTACAAACAACCCCCTGATTGCTTATTGGGAAGGTGGCTAAATTGCGGATTCTGCCAACATATTTATTGTTTAAATAAGTAATGATTTCAATGTACAGCCGATACCCGCTATTGTTCTTCGAGCCCCTCGCTCCCCTGTCTCCCGGCGAATAATTAAAAACAAAGCAGCCCATGTGCGTGTGTCTGTGCTCTCGCTTGAGTGTGTGTATGTGTGTGTGTGTGTGTGTAAGTGTGCGTCTGCGTGTGAAAATGTGGCGATAATGTGATCCCTCTGTGCACAACACTGCCAAATGTCCTTTATAAAAGCACTTCCAGGGGCTTTGGCTAATGCCAGTGACTGTCAGTCCGAAGTGAACCGTTAAAAAAATATACGAAGAGTGCACCTTCATTAAAGGATCTTTACACCCGTTAGCTGATCACTGGCACTAGAGCCAAAACCTACACAAATCCCTCCAGGTAAATGGTTTTGACAAAACAACTTTCACATAATATTGTTTCTACAGTTTGAATTTCGGGAACTTAACAGCTGTAGAATATAATAAGCAGTTTCCCTGGATGACCATGATGTCAGTGAGTCATAAAAGTAAAACAAAGAGAAAAAAAAACAGCCTTCCATTAATCTGGTATCACCAAACGCCTCTCAGATCCCAGATGCAGGTTCCCGTCATGTCTGTAACCTCCCCACCTAGAGGGCTTTCAAAGACATCAAACAGCAGCTCTCTCCCGCCAACAAACACACGCGCTATTTTTAACTAGGTCCCTCTAATAAGGCGCTGGGAACCTGTAAATGTTTCATATGTAAGCGTGCCTTTGCTTTGCGGAGACATGGAAGGGCACTTATTTAGCAATCGCACGGTGAAAGGGGAGGACTGCCATCAGGCCTTAAACCGCTTGCTTTTTAGAAGCAAAAATGCTAATGCTAGAGCACAGGTATCAGTAAATTATTAATCACACGGCTCATTTTTATAGCCCTTTAAAGTCCGTTATTCTGAGGTGTTAGAAGCCATTTCTCAGAAACGTCCGATCGACATGTTAGGCGTGGGCTCATTGTGGTCTCAGACTAACTTCCCACATTGACAGTTTCACATGCACCGTCCCTATCTTTCGAGATTCTAAACGGACCTGCAGCGAGCGGACATGTTTTTTTGTAGGTAGCGCACGGAATGCGACGCCAGATAATGAAGACAGGAAGTGGACTGTTCTTCAAGAGTCTCGTCGCACGTCATTACCAAATCTAACCACAGAAACTCTAATACTCACACCATTGTTAACACCGACAGGCAAGACCATTGTGTGGGAGATGCCACGCACTACTGCCACCTGCAGGAACAATCAGAGTGCTGGTATCAGCCAGCCAAATGAGGGTGAATTAGGGCAGGGGCAAATCTGGTCACATGTCCACCTGTAGTATCATGTCATCCTGTTATTACCTCGCAATGACAGGGGGAGACACTATGGCCAAATTATAACCACGAGTAATTTAGCAGCGATCCAATATCCCTGCATCTTAGGGCCAGTGCTGTGGCATTGTGGCCTTGGATAGCCAACAGGAAATATCTCAAAAAATGAAATGAGGAATAAAAAAAATCTGGAAATAATAAGCCTAGAGGAAGTTGGGTGTTAGGAGAGCAGTGATTGGCTATGCAGCCCCCAACTGGCTGAGACATGGAACCCTGGTCCCACAGCTGATAGGATCACATGACCTCGCCGAGGGGGAGCAAAACAAGCAGGTGGAAGCCAGACATCACTACAACGCACCGCAAGGCAGGGCGATGTGACATTATCGTCACACAGGCTCCCATTAAGCCAGCAGGATGGAGTTTCATCCCTGATGAGGCACACCAGGACATTACTGCTGTTCCCCAAGTGTGGATGTCACTGTTAAATGCTGCTTAACCCCCCCTCCCCAGTAAAAACTCCATGTGCAGGGAACTCACACGCCCCCAAATACATTTCCCAGCTCTCATTAAACCCATAGACCCAGTACATTTTCAGCCTTATTCCTCCAGTGAATATTCAGTGCTGGTCTTACCCGATCACATTTAGAGCCATTTGGAAATACAGGGCATATTATGGCAAGGATGCTGAAATAAATGTTAATGTGCAACTCAACTCTCATTTAACTAGTTTAACAGTGATATGGCAGAAATGCACAAGTAAACCCTTTCCACTACAGCTCCTAAATACATATAAGCAAGATAATTCCCACAATGCACGATTTAAAAGTCTAAAAGACGGGCCTTACCTGGTGCTTTGCTGGTCTCCTTCTCCCCCCCACTCTCTCGGTCTTTGGTTTGGTCCTCCTGATCTGCAGCGGTCTCACCAGCCGCCTCCACATCCTCACTCAACTCTCCTGAAGGGGGAGGAGAGAACAGCACATGTAAATTAGTACTCCATCAGAATTGGTCGATACACTTAAAGGGACGGCTGCAGTTTTTTTTTTTTTAATTTAGGGGGGCACATGAATTACGTGTGCTGATGCATTTAAAAGGCTAGGAAATAAACTGGGGGGGCTTCATTCTTCCATATCCCCTGGTTCTCCCTGGACTCTTTTTAAAATAAAATCATAAAAGTGGAAAGAATATTTAAGAGTTATTTCTCTTGTATATTATTGCAATGATTCTGTGAATAAAAAGTTAATGGAAAACATTTCCGGGGGAATGTTTGAATTTCTACTTATTATTATTATTATTATTATTATTATTATTATTATTGTTGTTGTTGTTGTGAATAATAGTGATGATGATGATGACAACAGCATCAATAATAATACTACTTAAAATAAAGATAATTAAAGGGAAATTAATACTGCTGTATTTTTTCCACGTATGATCCTGACGTGTTTGTCTCCTGTGACTTCCCATGACTGGGAGACATCACGTACATGACACTGAATGTCACACGGAGACTAGGACATGTTTCTGCTCCATCGGTCGTTACCTTCACTTACTTATGGTCGTGTGTCACTACCCCACTAACTAAATTATGCAAGCAATGTGAAATCAAACACATCCACCTTTGAAAACATCATACTTCTACAGTTTTTGCCAGGAGGAATGGAAAACTTGGCCCCCTGCAGCACTGAGCCATTTATCCATATGCAACAGACAGAAATTAAGAACAACAAATGTCAGCTCAGGGGATAACGGGCTGAAGGAAGACAGGAAATGGACAGTAAAATCGGCCTGTCAGACCTGTTTATTGCCCCCCGTTACTCCCAGAATTCCCTGTGCCGATCACTTTGTTTAAAGGTATTGTGCTAAATACATGATAGCATTGATTGCTCAACAGTAAACTGCACAGTCAATAACTCTTATCGGTTACTACACAACTCAGCTAATTCTTGTCAAATGCACTTGAATGTTCTTCGGAAAAATGCTTCCACACTCGGAGCTTTTTACATCAAGTTATTGATATATTGACAACACAACAACAGAAAAATATCCTGTACATTTATTGCCGCACAGCAGCGAGGGAGAACGGGCGCGCTGCCCACCGAAGTGTGCGAGGGTGTTGCGGAGAACTGCGACAGGTGAGCCTTCGCACAGCAACGTTTAGGGCCAGCAAGTCACATACACAGCAGAGGGGAAAGAAGGAACTTCAGGCCCAGGGAAATCAAAGTCCACATCAATTATGTACATAAGAAAGCCAATTCACCACAAGGCCAGTAAATATGACAGCAAATAGGCTATCCCACTACCAAAATAATGATTAAATCTGTCACACTATGCAGTCTGTTATACACTAAAATGTCTGCTGGGAATATAAATGCTTAGGTTCGAAAAAACCTGAAATCATCCATCTGGTACCATCCATCCATCCATCCATTTTCTGTAACCGCTTATCCTATTCATCACAGGGCACACTCAGACACCATTGACTCAGACATGTACAACTGCGGGCAATCTGGTAAGAAATTTAGGGGGAGCGTACCTGTTACCAATGAACAGGTAATAAAGCTGTGAGACAACTCTGATTTGGTGAGGCTTGTGTCCAGGACCAAGGGCAGCGTGAATTATCACCCCAGGGACCACGGTGCTGGAGGCCGATCACATGACAGTCGGTCGGATGGGAGAACACGCTATTCGGCTAGCAGGAGTGATGCGAGTGATACTAAACGCAGCATGATTGATGTCAATGTGATAGATTTCTACATACTACTGTGTCCAGGGTTTACAAAAAAAGCATCCAGCGATAAACAAAAAAAGCATCCAGCGAGCGGCAGTTCGGTTTCTGAAAACAAGGGGCAGCATGTGGCTCAGTGGGCTAAGCCGTGTGCCTGTAATCACAAGGTTGCCGGTTCAAGCCCAGCCTCAGCATGTCTGCAGGTACTTGAGCAAGGCCCTTAACCCCCAGCTCCCTGGGCGCCCCAACAGGTAGCTGCCCTTCATGGACAGCTTGCTCTACTAAGAGCAAGTTGAGGGAGGTGTAAAAAAAGAGTTTCCCCACGGCGATTATTAAAGTATCAATTATTATTATTTAATGTTAATGAGAGCTCAGATGAGAATGGCCAGACTTGTTAAAGCTGACAGAAAGGCCACAAGGGCAGAAATAACAGCTCAGCACAACAGCGGTGTACAGAAAGACATCTCTGGACATACAAGTTGTTAACCATTATGGTTCCAGAGACAAAAGGGGGTCCTACACAGCAGTACTTAAGGATACCTCATTAAGTGGCCCTGAGTGTACATATGAATAAAATACAGCCATATCAATAGGCATGCCTTGCTATGGACCCCTGTGTATACACAGATGTAGATATTTTTGAAGGCCCACAACAAAGCGATCGATCAGCAGGCCTGTTCCAAAATGGCTTTCACGGTTCACCTCAAAAATGGATAACGTTTACATTTCTGTTCAGCGAACATAATTTGGCCTAATTTCACAGCACTGTCATGCTGACGACCCCTGCGAGTGACCGCCCCCTGCTGACCCCTCCCAACGCCGCTTCATTGCATTTTTTCGGGAAGATATATGAGGGTGGCCAGTGGCGGTGGGTGGCAGCTGCGGCGTGTGCAGGAGCGCGCGCCTTTAATTCCATTCGAGGTCCCTGCATCTCCAAGCAGGACGGATCGATACATTTACTCCTCATTTGCTGTGAGTGGCGCTACTCGATGATTAAAGGCAGGCGAGCGGTAATTAACAAAAGGTCATCCAGGGCCCAAGAGCAGAAAGCCAGGACCAAATGATGGTGCCAGATACGACAAAAACGCAGCCTTTCTGATAATCAAACGGGTACCAGTCAGGCATCACCATCTTACTCTATTCCTAAACGGAACTTGATGGTCAAAATGAATTATTGTAATTAAGCTCTAAAACAAAAATGATCAAAATTACATGCAAAATTCCTCAATGATTATGGCAATTATGTATTTTCTGACAATGTTATACATGCAAGAGTTGATTTCCCTATTTTAAATTTTTTGCCTTGTACCGGAGATTCTGAGCACCTCTGTTAAATGCTCTGACTGGGGAATTTGGCAGAAACTAGAGCGCCTGCTTCCTATGCACCACCAACATTTACTAAGCAGCGTGCAGAGACGCAGACTTACCCATAGGTGGCACCCTACACAAGCAGCGAGCACACAGAGGTGCAGACAGGCAGAGACGCGCACTCTTAGAAATTTACAACAATAATAAAATCAGACTGAAGCTAAGGAATTCTGCTGGAACCGTCCGATGAGGAATGTTCCAGCATGAGATGCAAACTCCTCATCTCCCAGTGACAACGTTACATTAACGCCACCATGATGAAAATCATAATAAACAAAGACAAACCAGGAAATAAATAATTGATGGAAAGCATGGGCTTCCAGAAGAGGCTTCTTAAAAAGCAGCAGGAGAGAATTCCACAGGCATTTTCTTAGCTTCCTCTGCTCTTCTGTAATCCGGCCAAACTGACGACCAGAAGCAGGAGCAGATCAGCGAGGCTGTTCCTCCCTCCATAACGAGCACCTTCCACGCAGCCCATTCCCAGGCCCCGACGCCGGGTGGGGAGGCACCAGCAGCCTGTACATGTGTGGCTGCCCCTGATGCTTGGGCTCAGACATGATTATTATTATAAGTACTGTTTTCATGCGAACCAGGAGACTTGATACAAACTGTTATTCTGTGGCTCAGTTCCCTGCTTAATGTCAGATTGCACAGCCTCTCGTTGTTTCTGATTGCCATACTGTTCTGTCAATGCAACTTTGCGACACCTCCCACCCCCTTTGTGTTATTCTGTGTGGAACATATCCACCCCCCCCATATCTTTGGCACCCTAATACTACCCCTTACTCCCAGTATCAAAGCAGACTTGTCCCTGGACATTGTGGTGTAAAATGAAATCGGCAGGAGTATACCACGGAACAATGGCACACAGACACCACACTGGGGGACGGGGGGGGACCTTAATGCATCGTCTGCTTTTACTATCAGCAGCTCTGCACCCACCCACACCCAGAAATCACCACAACAGGGGGTAAAAAAGACACATGCCCCCTTCAAATGACCAACCCCCCCAGTCAGATACTGGAAGCCTCCTTCACCCCAAAGAGGGATACTCAGATACAATCAAGCCATCAGCCATAAAAAAATCTAATTTAAAACATTAAAGATAAACATTCATTTTAATTCACATGATGTTTATGTTGAATTTACAAAGAGGACCACCGTATTCCAAACACTACAGAATGTGGAAATATGTGTCCCTTGTGACACTAGGCTGAGTTACGATTCCTGACCAGGGGCACGTACCCCCACACCCCCCACCCCCCCATGGCCCTGACATGACCCCAAGCAGCTGGAGGCATCTAAATTTACACTGACAATTCAGGTGTCCAAGGCATGGTAATGCATGGTGTTAAAAGTTTGGTGAGTTAATAACATAAACTACAAAGTTCATTGTGCAAGCAGGTGTTTGTCATAATAGTTTTAATTATTGACATGCACCTGCACCTACACCCACACTAACCAGGAGATACTCCTCTTCCAAGGGAATCCCTTTGACCTAGGATAGTCATCTCGTTCAGATATATATTCAGACACAGAGTCACCTCATTCAAGATACATATTCAGATGTCAGACATTCACCTCGTTCAGATTCAGTCTCCTAATTAACAAATATCTTCAGACAAAGAGGGTCACCTCATTCATATCTATATAGAGATACAGGGAATCACTTTGCCCAAATATATGTTCAGACGATTAAGATGACTTGAACATTACACCATAATGCATCTCATTTGAGAACAGGGTGTATCAGGAGTGACTCTGGGCTCAGAAGGGCCTGGTATTCATGGCCTTCTCCAGCCTCAGTCCTAAATGCAACAAAGGAAAGCCATTGGGTGCGGTAAGAGGCTCACACAGCCATGCACACACACAATGCCGGCCAAAAGGACGGGCCTGGATGTGCATCTCGCAGCCGCAGCCCTAGCCTGGGACCTGACTGCACGCCTGGAGGTCATCCCGACGAGCCTGGTTGCTTTACGTCCATCTTGCCCACATTCTCCCCCATCCTCTTTCCATTCTCTGTAGATGTGCTTGGGGGTGGTGTTGGTGGAGCATCGGATTGAACAGAATAGAGAGGAGGGGGCAAATGGAGGGAACTAAATACGTAAAAATCAACATCATCCCAAAGGGCAATCAGATCAGGTCTGAAGTATACACCAGTGGCTTGGAAAATGTGACGGGTGCAGAGCACAGCAGAGAGCAGGGCTGCGTGCGTTTCGGCCATGGGGCAGAAGCGTGGCAGGTCCTCCATATGCATAACCCACAGGAGGTATTGATCCTTCATTTGGCAAAAAAGGAATGAAGGGAAAAAAAACACTTACATAACCTGAACCCGTCACGGCCACACTGTTCAGTGCAGCAGACAACAATGATATACAGATATGTAGCATGCAAGCATATAAATATGTCATGTTTAAGATGCTCAATTGAAGCTTTGCTGAGGTTTACTTTAATTGTTGTTGATTAAATCTCTACCATGTCTTACTTGGACATGCTGCCTAAATGGAATGTTTTGCTTGGGATGTTTCTGATTAGGTCACTGAAAATGAAGAAAAAAATAAAAATAAATAAATAAAATTGTCGGCACTGTGTTTGTAACCCAAACCAGAAAGACACGCCGTCATCCATTGGGATGCACACAGGTACTGGTGCTTATGGCTGAGGTCTGCATGGCCCACAGATCGGCACGTGATCTTCCTTTTGAGTCCAGCCCAGGCAGGAGCAAGCGGTGATGACAGAACAGAGCTGTATCATAGCAACCGAACCTGAGCGCCTGCCCCAGACGACACGGATGCTGGCTGCTGCCAATCAGAAGCCCTCGCCCAGATTCACGCCAGACCTGCATCGCACAGCAGGCTGCACATGCTTCAGACAGCAAGGTGACGTCATGACGACAAAAAAGGGTAAGATGTATTAATACAGCTGTGCGGGTTCCAGCCACCTCCAAACGGATTCTGTAGCTGAGAAGAAATCGTGAAACCTTCAAGCTCTGCCAAACCGGGAGATTTTATTTAAAAATCACTCACAGTCAGGCGCTGCTCTCGTCTCCCCCGACTTCCCTCGCAGATCCCTCCATTATTTGGAGAAAAAAAAATGAAATGGCAAAACCGTCTCCGTATTTGTATTCGCCGTAATGCGATTGTGTTGTCATTTATATGAAATAATCACAAACCTCTCTTTCATTTTCCAGTTCAAATAACCATGAAAAATTATCCTACAATGGTTGTAGGATGACAAAGGGACAGACTGCTGCTGTAGTACCGTGTCTGACTCTTCCTCTTAATAGGAAAACTGTTTGTACCCAACCTCTTTTTATTATTCAGTTTCTTTAGGTAAATCTGAATGAACCAGGATCAATTGTTTGAAGTTGGCAACATGGAACACACAAGGTTCTAGAACCCAGGAACCCTGTACCACCCGATCTCCTATCTGCTTTCTTCCCCAGACTTTTAGTGCTGTCCAGTGCCTAAAAACAGCACTGCACAGCACATAGCACAGGACCTGTGGATGTGCCACTGCTGTTGTGCAGAAAGAATTAATAATTTAGCAGCTATCAGCCTACCAGGCTGCACAACAAGCCCACACACACGCACTTAAGATGTCCAGGTCCATTTGAACCAAAGGCTGTGACTGATGGCGAAAGGAAAACTGTACCTACAACAGCGTTAATGGCAGTGGCTATTCCTGTACTAATTGTAAATCGTTCGTCGGAAATCGTAATTTCCGACGTGAGACACAGGACCCCTGATAATCTAATTGCTTTCATTCTTATTAAGACTTAATAGATAAGTATTTTTGTCACAGTAATTTGTACATTATAAACCTAGCTCTGCAATCTAATTATTATTGATATGCCCGAAACTGCTATTCTTGATTTTTGGAGTACATTTGCATGTACAACTAAAACAGAATATTCTATCAAACCTACAAATGGAAATATAAAAGATGACATATAAAAATAAAACAAGTGTAGCAGCAAATGCATTGAAATTAAATGATAAGTCACAAAGTTATAACACTAAAAATCCATCAGACATGCTTCCCAGGGTGGGCCTGCTTTGGGACAACCTTGGGACCCTTCCACCTGCTGTAAATACCACTTACAGCTAGAAATACATGAGCAAGCATTTCTGACAGAATGAAGCATAATATTGATGCCGCATAATAGCACGATGTTTGTTCTGGATAAACCATTTGTAATTACTTCACCACCCTTTGACTCATTAAGAAAAATGCTATGTAAGACTTATTATTATTATATGCCGTGCAAGACTTATTATTATTACTAGTACTAAGCAAAGTCACATGAATTATTTTTGAAGGAAATTATTTTAAGAGAAGCACCTTAAAACTTGAATATTAAAAATTATGCAGGACTAACTACATTACGGTACAGTATTTAAACGTTAGCTCACCTAAATTGTGTTAAATCTCAGAAGTCCGTCCCATCAGCTTGTGACAGTGTTTCACAATGCAGTCCTCGGGGACCTCCAGACGGTCCAAATTTTTTGCTACCTCCCAGCTCTCCGCACACCAGAACCAAACAATCAAGAAGACCAAGAACCTGGTACAGGTGTGCTGGGGGGGGCTCTCTGGCGGTCCCCATGGACTGAGTTGAGAAACACTAGCCTATAAGGATCAAAAGTCTTATCAGTTTGCAAATATAGGCAAGGACACCAACCTGTCCTGGTGAGTGCTATGAAAATGCATGTCCTCCCAGTTCACTCCTCCAGCCACCCAGCCATGCTCTCTTTTCCCTGCTGCTCCCAGTAATGCAAACGGACCGTGTTTCCAAGGCTGGGTCTCACATCTTAAGCTGCACCAGCGTAGGTCAAGCATGTCAAGTGACAGCACTTCATTTAATTTCTGTTCAGTTCACTATTTGAGGTCTTTAAATGTAGCCCAACAGAGATGGACATTCGATTCCCAGGCTAGTCCTGAAACACTTTACAGCTCTTTACTGTTGTGATTTTTCTCTTCCCATGAGCACCTCCCTCCTTCTTCCCTTCTTCTCAGGCACTGTTCTTTAGTGTGAAACATGAATATAAGGAGTCCAAATTCCACATCATCAGGTTATATTTAACTTCACATTACAAAGATTAACATAGTTGTGAAACTACACTTTCAAAACATGCATACCACAATTTACTGTAGGTGCGTGTACAGCATATATAAAGTACTGTTGGTTATTTTTGAAGAGCAATAACTGGAACAGAAGCCATAGAAATAACCCAAAAGTAAAATCTAGTCGTAAAAATCTCACACACTATACTGTATATTACTCAGCAGATATTAAAACATATTGTGATTTAAATCTGTAGCACATTCAAATTTCAGTCCCTCTTCCTTTTTATTTGGGACCACAAGCTAGATACTATCTTCTTCCTGTTTTACTAGCTTCTGAAGTCCTCCAGAGGTAAAAAGGTGATAGACCCATTATTGGTGGGCATGTTGATGTTTCAAGACCTTTCCAGTTTTTTTTTTTTTTTTTTTTTTTGTGGAAGAAATGACTGTGAGGTGAGGCATATTGCCCTATAAGCTCATTCAGTTTGGCAAATGAGGTTCTTCACTCCGGCACATAATCCAATACGACGGTGTAACTCTCAGCAGAAACGGTTAGCGTAATGTCTCAAGATCACATGAGCATCATTTATGAAATGAAAGGTTAGTCCAAACTGCTGCGCTGACTCCACATATGGGTGTGGAAATTAACAGCCCAGTCTCATTTGGGCATTACGCGGGATTAACAATCATCGCTAATAGCTGCTGCCCTCAGTGACTACTCCTGTCAGAGACTATTCCTCTGGTAAACAGGAAGCCCATTCCCATTTGTATGCTAAACGCCAAGAGCTTTTTCAGATCTTTAAAGAAGCTAAAAATATGCATGACACAAAGTACATCATTCAAATTACAGGTAAATAATCTTGAATGCTGATACTTGGGATGTTGTGAATAATTTAAGATGCAATATACATGCCAGGACAGCACTGCAAGCCCACCTGTAGAAGATTACGGCATTATGCAGAGTCAATCTCTGTCCCACAATTCTCTCGACTAGAGGAGCTGTCTGGATATTCCTATGTATACACAGCATATCTGTCCCAGGTACACCCTAAAGCTCTTCAAGCTAATCAGCCGCCTGCCAGCTCTAAACTGACTCCGTTCTGCTGGTTTCCCTTTCATCCAAGCCTGGTCCTGTAGGAGACCAGACTGTGATAAGAATTGCTTCCCACCAATTACGTGCCCTTGTCCACAGCCTAGTTCATCAGTTCGCAGTGGAAAAGTCAATGAAGGGCCCTATAATGAGGTAATCAGATGCTCCCCCGGTCTGCCTAGCGGCTCACGGAGGGTGGTATGCGATGGGAAGGCCAGACATGTTCAGCTGCATTAATTCTTAGCTTTGCTTCTGTGGACTGGCACTTCCCATGTCCCTTACGCCTTCACTCGCTCTAGTTTTACTTTTGTACACCAGGTGTTTCGGCCAGACAGGCAGCCAGACAGGCCGTAACCAAAAAGGCTCCATTTGCCGCATTTATTCTTGTTTCCTCTGCAATGTTTACTCACTCGTGAAACACTGGGGTCGAGTGCATCGCAGGTGTGAAAGGGACGGAAAGAGTGACGACGGCTGAACATTCAACAGCCGCACATTTGTACATTATAAACCACTTCATTACACAGCAACAACTTTTTAATCATACCGTGCACATTTGTCAGGTTTGCACCCTTTAGCGCTGTGATGAGTGATCCATACCGCTGATGAGTAATCTACAGCTATATTAATGGGGCTACACCTGTCAAGGACACAGTTAAGGATTCAATATTTTTTAAAAAAACTGTCCCCATAATGGACAGATTAAATTGTAGGAGCTTAAAGATCAGGAAGATATGAAAATATGATTATGGAATAATCTTTTAATTCAAAAACTGTGTTTTAACTTTTAGAAGTGATGCAACAGTGAAATGCAATGAGTAATAGTAAGAAAGCCCTAAGCACGGACTTCCAGAGCTTGCCTGGTGTTTATGCTGTGTCCCTAAGGATTCACACCTCTGCTTTATAAACACTGCTGTCCATTTAATGCCAGGTAGCGTGCTTCCAGTGTTATCAGAGAAAATTATAACAGACGATTCAGCCCGTCGCTCGGTCTTTAGAGCAGACA
This sequence comes from Hyperopisus bebe, assembly GCA_026777045.1. NCBI lineage: Eukaryota > Metazoa > Chordata > Actinopteri > Osteoglossiformes > Mormyridae > Hyperopisus > Hyperopisus bebe. The sequence continues at coordinate 1,925,868 of JAODJW010000019.1, forward strand.
TCTAGAGCAGCTTGGTGCTGATTAAAAATCTCCAACAAAACATTACCTCTTAACATTAAAAGGCGACGCATGGCTCACCGACTAGGCATGCATCCCTAATCCTAATCCTTCTTAGGGAGCCTGACACTCATAAACGTGCCTGCTACCTCATTAGATAAACACAACCTCCATTCGGAAGGCAGTCCCTGCTCGTCCCGCCCCGACCTGTGTGGCTGATGGTGAAGGCCTTAACAAGCGACAGCGATTGACCTCCAGAGTGGGTCTGTCATGTAGCACGAACCAGTGGTGGGAAAGCCCTATTGATCCCACATGCAGGCGTGCGGTGCAGGCCTAGTCATTTATGATCAATATGCAGATAGGCTGCACCATCGATTCCATATTAATTTTCAATTAGGGGATCCTCCTGGGGTCTTGCAGGGTCATTACAAAAACATTCAAAGTGAAGGCTCCAACGAGTTCCAGGCCCTGACACCTCCCAGGCCGAGACAGCTTACTCACTGTTTATTTAGCTCACCTTGCTGTAAATACTGATTAGGCTTCTCAGACTCAGCTATCAGGAACACAAATGATTTCTGTCTCTTCTCCTCAGCTTCAGCAGCCCCAGGTACGTGGTAGATGTGGACTGTGTCCCTCCCTACATACGTGTACAGAGGACCAGGACTGACATCTAAAATAAGTGTACTTCACTGCCCATCTGAGAGCCAGCTAACAGGGGACCTGTACTGACCTGTATCTGAAACAGGTTGAGCAGGAATAATAAATTTACTTGGGTAAACTGCCCATTTCTAACTTTATAACACTGACACACAGTCAAAATTCCCATTTTCACATTTCCACCTATGCAGCTCAGGTACTTAGGGGTCTGTGTCCATCTCCATAATGTTGTGGGTTCCAATCCCATCAAAAAGTTGCAAAATTTTTACAAATTACATCACTCCTGGGTTCTTGAGCAAAGGCCCTAAGCCCGATAACTGCAGGAGCCCTGGCTGATCCTGCTCTAAAATCCTCACTGATACATCACTTTGGACAAAAGCATCTGCTAAATAACTAAAAACAAATGCAAATTTAAAGCACATTTGCAAGAAAGTCAGAGTACCTGGAAATTTGTTGTTTCTTTAGCACAAGAGGTCGAGGTGTTCCTGTGTAGTCTGCAGGTGTCAACATGTGCTCCTCATTTACAGCCTAAAGAATGATGGACATAAAGGCCCATTCTCCAAACGATTTACAGGAAGCAAAAACACAGGGACAAATTATGCTCTTCAGTAACTTGGCTGATGTATTCCAGTCAAGACACGACTTCTCCTTCAATTTGAAAACTACTGCATTGATTGATGAGTGCTGTACTCTCTGCGCTGCCCACATGTCCATCAGAAGCCATTTTATTAAGCGGAGGGGTTTTGCCCCATTTCGATCCAGCTGCTCAGAGGAACAGCATCTCACAGCTGCGGTCTATCATCGGCTGAAAAACAACAACCGCTTCCAAACAGGTGAGTGGGATGATGTCACGTGCCAGGAATGGCACTCGGGAAAACAGGCAGGCGTTGCAAACACAACGCACGCTAGTACTGGGGACTGCAATGTCCGTGAGCCTTAATAGCAAAGGCGTAGTGAAGGCTTGCTTTTAATTCTGCTGTGAAAACGGCTCACATTTCTGACCCAGCCGAGAAAAGAGAGCTCTGGCCAAGGTAAATAATATTATCTACAACCCATTAGTAACACACTTAAACATGCATAGCATATACTGTATGATTCAACTGAATTGCCACTGAATAAGGAGACCCTGCAAAAAAAAAAAAAAAAAAACATCTCAAAACACATTCTTAAGGCTTTGGATACAGGGTTTGGGGTTAAAAACCGACACATTAAAAACCGAGTAGCATTCTCTGAGACCTAAGCACACAAGGTACCACTGAGGCTCTCTAAAATGCTTTCACATCCAAAAAGGGTGCACACAAGACAGGGATGATGGGATTGATAAGTAATATGACAGCATTGTCAGCTGCACTGCTAACCAGCGGATGCGCTACATGCCCTAATCGGTTTAGGGATAACATTAATTACCACATTTCTCATTAATGAAGGTGGTCTTCACTGGGGTCATTGATCAGAAGGACTTGTTAGCGATCATCCTAAGCACCGGCGGATGTAACAGACTTACATATTGGCATATCAATTAATGCAATCAATGGCCGGCTAGCAGCTGCCAGTCCCTCCCGGCCAGGCTCTCTCCACTCTCTGGGCTGGCGGGAAACGTCCAAAATACAGCCCTTCTGTCAAACGGGCTCTGTAGCCAGGAAACTGCTAATTCTAGGTTAAGATGACACGTCGGCAGCACTAGAGGGAGCGCCGTGATTTATGCCATGGGGGCAGCAGGGCAAAGCGGCGCTAAAAGTCTTGTTTTAAAATGAGGAATTGTTTGCTGACATCACGCGATCCCCAGCCTTAGCAGAACTGCTAATGGCATCAATCACAGTTTCCTAGTACCGGCTCGAAGGTGAATGGAACATTCCAGACCGAACCCCTGGCCATCCTAGTGCATGGCAGCTGGGGCCGTGCCCACCGCCCCCC
>JAODJW010000019.1:1928535-1941660 GCA_026777045.1 Hyperopisus bebe
TGCAAGGCCTCTGGGGCCGCGCCCCCCCCCCCCCCCCCCCCCCCGGTCCCGCCCCCGCCAATTCAGCTGTGGCTGGGTAACCCAGCTATTCTGTTTTAAACTTCTGGATTCCGATCAATGCAGCTTCTTAAGACTCATTGATTAACACTTAGAATCCCCTCTCATTCGCCCGCATTTCAAAGGGGAGGCTGATTCAAAATATTTTACCTACACCGTCTGGAAAATGTGAGGAGTCAGGAGGGTGTAAGTGATGAATAAGAGAAAGGGGGCGTGATAACTTAAAGCGAGCCATGACAAAGTGGAGGGATTTAATAGTGGCCTGGAGCACTTCATTTGCTTAATAACAGATCATGTCTGCAAAAGCTCAGCCTGTGCGGGGGGGGGGGGGGGTGGTCTATCACTCTGGGAAAACGTGTCACTTCAAGAAATCCTGTTTTAAGACAACAGCTTATGAGTGCCTGTCACCCAGCACGCCCACGACGGCGGCCGCGTGAGATGTGGAATATCAGCGTGACAGACTCTATGTCTCCATGAAGGAAGACGATGATCAAGGAGGAGCCGCATGTCATTCCTGGTCGAAAAATGGGTAGATTTCCTCAAAAGCTTTCTTACTTCTCCATATTACAGTACAATCTTCTCTGAATGTGGGTCACAGTTTGGAGTGAAGAGGAGGTGGTAGCATGGCACTGAAGGCTAGATGCCTAAATGACGAACAGATACAGAGAGGCGCTTATCTAAACACCTGTCAGTACCTCTCCGGTCAATTCAGCCAGGCTCTCCACTTTTTATCGTGGTCTATTGCAATATTACACATGCGTGAGAAAGAGGGCCAGGGACGAACAGAGAGAATGCAGGCAGGTGAGGTGTGAGCAGAGTGAGAGAGAGAGAGTCAACAAGAGAGTAAGGTGTGAGCAGGGATGGAATAAGGCAGAGAGTAAGACATGACCAGGAAGAAAGTAAACCAGAGAGTAAAGTGTGAGCAAGGAAAGAGTAAAGCACAGTAAGGCATGAGCAGGGAGAAGGTAAAGCAGAGAGTAAAGTGTGAGCAAGGAGAGAGCAAAGCAGAGAGTAAAGTGTGAGCAGGGAGGCAGTAAAACAGAGTAAGGTATGAGGAGGGAGAGAGTAAAGTGTGAACAGGGAAGGAGTAAAGCAAGGTGTCAGCAGAAAGAGAGCAGGTAAAGAGTAATGTGTGAAAAAGCAGGCAGAGCTCTTAAGTGTTTTTCACTATGTTTGGCTTTAAAAAAGGCTTTGCTGTCTGACCAGTAACAGACTTTGTGCCACACCAATGCAAATAAATGAAGTCTGATCACCCAGAAGAACCCAGACATGTTGATGCAGTCACGGTGTGGCGTTTCCGCACAGCCAGTCTGCCTGTCAGCTCTGCTTCCTTCAGATTCGGCCTCTCACACAGCCAGCCCGTCCCCAGAGCAATGAACAAGTGGGCTGCTCAATTAACAGCTGCGCAGACACGCGCAGACACACACACACACACACACACACACACACACAGACTGAGAGGACCACATAGTAGAGACACATAGAGAACCAAAGAGCACATGCACAGACTGAGACACACACTCATACAAACACAGAAACACACACAGACAGGTACAGGTAACCACATACATACACGCACAAATATACACAACCTCACATTCACCTGCATTTCCCCGTTGGCTCAATTCTGTTCTGCCTGAACCTCGTCCTGGATTTTACTGGACATTTCACAGGTCAGCACCAGATACCTCCCATTTACAAGGCACATTCCAGGAGGAGATATAAACAACGGCCTGAAAAAGAGAATGACCATCACAGAACAATCCCAGGGCCTTTGCTTCTTAAAGTCTAGTCTGGCAACCACACAGCAGTAGTGGATGCAGACAAAATAAACAGAAAGACAGGATTCCGAATGGGGGGGGGGGGCAGACTACACCCGTCCTGCCACTTTGTGACATGACATGTGCACAGATAAGTGAAAGGAGTATCTGGCTGATAATCAACTTCTGTCTCCTTAAGTGGTACACATCAAAGGATGAGAAAGAGTCACAGCACAGCTGAGATCCCCCTATAGCTATACTGAGGTGCAGAGAGTCACAGCACTGCTGAAATTCCCCCAAGGCTATGCTGAAGTGTAGAGAGTCACGGCACAGGTGAGACTCCCCCATGGCTATGCTGAAGTGTAGAGAATGAGTCACAACACAGCTGAGATTCCCCCATGGCTATGCTGAGGTGCAGAGAGTCACAGCACAGCTGAAATTCCGCCATGGCTATGCTGAGGTGCAGAGAGTCACAGCACTGCTGAAATTCCCCCAAGGCTATGCTGAAGTGCAGAGAGTCACAGCACAGTTGAGATTCCCCCATGGCTATGCTGAGGTGCAGAGAGTCACAGCATAGCTGAAATTCCCCCATGGCTATGCTGAAGTACAGAGTGTCACAGCACAGTTGAGATTCCCCAATGGCTATGCTGAAGTGCAGAGAGTCACAGCACAGTTGAGATTCCCCCGTGGCTATGCTGAGGTGCAGAGAGTCACAGCACAGCTGAGATTCCCCCATGGCTATGCTGAAGTCTAGAGAACAAGCATGCACCAAAGCACCTCCTAAAAACATACCCCTTTATATGTGTATACTTAGCCTGATCTGTGTGTAACTTATCCATATGGCAGCATGCACTAACGGTGCCCCACAAACACATACACATGCTGCCACATTACCGACAAAGGAGTATCACTTTCACCGCAGAGATCACATGACCTAAACAGAGTACAGCGGTGTTGTAATCGCTTATTGCTAATGGTCCTTCTTTCGCTAATGGCTGCAAACAACATTCCTGGCAAACAGAAGGTGTATTTATTCATGCTTAATGTTACAACCAAGAGGGAGAAATCAATCGTTTGGGAGAGTTTTATATTTAGAACAAAGCTCTGGTGAGGTATAAACATCATTTTTCCCCCCCCAGGCTGCCCCCAAATTCCACAAGGACCAAGAATAAAGAAGTAAGATGTTTTACATACTCTGTCCAAGAAAGGTAAAGAAATAAACAATTTCATAGTCATTTAACTAACTATAACACTTCATGGACACTGAAAATAAGACCAATAAACGTTTTTGTTTGCCTTTTTCCTCTGATGAATTGACATGAATGTTCATTTTGATTCCATCTGTCTAAAAATGGATGAAAGCAACATCACTGTAGCTCCTGAACATACCATCAAATCAACTGATTGTCCATCCATCTGAGCATTAGACAGCTCAGGTTGGTCTCCTGTCCTCTGTGGACACATTTCTTACATGATGAAGTGACTTCTTCTGCACAGTGCCTGGTAAGGGTTGTGGGGACAGCATGCCCAGCAGAGCATGCTTGGAACAGTTTCATTTGGAGTTAACCAGTTGGACTTCTGCAATAGATTTGTGACCCTACTCACAGCTCATGACCATGTGTGAGTCTTGGGACACTGACTGACAGCTAAACCACAAGCATCCTCATGGCTCCTGCTTTACTACCACGGACCCGCTCAGTGCCGTCAAAACTGCAGTCACCAGAGTGTTCCGCATGTCAATCTCCCAAGATGCTCCTTCACTGTCGTCTGGCCATAGCTCTTTGCAGTTGCTGTGGCGACTGAGGCCTTCAACATGTTCCATTCAGACAAAGATCAGTCTCACAGTCTAAGATCCCTGAGACTTCAGAGCATCTCTAAACCTACCTCAGATCATTCAGCATGGGGAACTCCACAGTAGGACACAGACAGTGAGATCTGGTTCCAGAGGCCGACCTGTGTGTGGAGGAAAGGCTGACTATATCAAGCCCAGACTTGCTCCAGCTAGAGATCTTGCCTCACCAGAGAGGTAACATCTAAGACTCCGAAAGCCGGTGTCCATTCCCAAGGTCTAACCCACCAGGCTCCTTCCTGCTTCTGCTTGCCAACCAAAAGGCACTGCACCTGACCACACCTTTTCATATTTCAGATGGTAAACCCACAAGATAATGATAAAGTCATCAGAATAATAATTATAATAAGAATAAATGACTGTCGACCTGCTCTAATATGTACTGCTTGCTCGTAAACCTCCCTTTCCACGTCCAAATGCTCGGCACATATAAATGACAGTCACATACATCTGTAAGCGTGCAGGCTATGATAATTGTAGACGGGCAATAAATTACTACTGCCTCCACATCAATTATAAGCATCACGTCTGGCAACGGGGAAAATGAGATCCTGTGACGAATTTCATGAGGCCTGGCCGGCCAGCAGCCTTCCTTAACCTGCCGTAGATAGCGATGGCTTATCTGTCCTCTGTAATGGGGAGCTATGGATGAAGAGATGGAGCTGCAGTCATTTAATTACAAACCTGGGGAGGAGGGGCAGCTTGCACAGGAGAGGCCCAGACGTGAGACAAAGCCTTTGTCTTTACCATATATTTTGCTCTACATCGTAACTCGGTGGAGAAAGACCTTGCTAGTCTGCTTGTGCATCCCCCCCCCCCCTTTTCATTGTCCCTTCGTTTTTCACCCACCCCAGCACTGCTTCTAATTTTTTTTTCTTTTTTTATAACCGCATTATTTCCCCAGAGGCTACAGTGCTGTTCTTTTGCCCCGGTTGGTCGGGCTCATTTCAGAGGAGCCATGCAGAGCCCGTGAGGACGAATGAGAGAGGCCCTTCACCTAATTGTATTCCCACCTGGGGATTCTGGGAAGGGTGGCGACTTCCACCGGGCTGTCATGAAAATGTATGATGGGGGTGGGGGTGGGGGGTCACATACAACATTGTACAGAATGCAGAAAGACAAAGCCCTCAAGTTAAATTCAAAGAAAAATCAACTCTCAAAGCATTTCCAGTCACTGTGTTGATAGAGTGATGACAAAATAAATAAAATATTAGCTATACTTTATACTAATATTTGACATAATTAGAACATTACAAAACCACCATAAAACCTAGGATTATTACTTTGGCATTAAGTGGAATAATTATTCTGTGTGTACATTTGCCTCTTTGCCTTGCATATGAGATTTGCCTCATCAAAAACGGGAGAGGCGTCCCAGATCACATTTGTAAAACACTGACCTTGTGGATGACTGCCGCAGCATGCTGGTGCTCCCTCATGCCCTGGCTTTCTGCACCATTAATGCATTTTCCACCCCCTCCCCCACCACACACACTCAAATAGTATGTGATATTCATTCCATAAAGGTAGGAGCTCTGATGGAACAGTGCTGCATGTGCATTGGCGCCGCCCTACTGGAGATGAGCAGCACTCATACAGCGGCTTTATGGGGCATGAGGCCATGTCACCACACAGCACAGTCCTCAGCACTAATGAGTACTCAGAGCAGTGAGTAAGAACACTTTTCCACCGCACCAAGTACTGTACTTCTGGAGATATATTCAAACATAAACAGCAGCCAGGCCTGGCATATCTCCACGAAATCTCTGCTACCCCTAGCTAGCCATTTTACCCTCTCAGGGCTTTTGTCCCATGACACTATTCCCAAGTGAGTTCCCTCAGTAGTGATACTAAATATGTTTCAGAGTACCACCACATGATTATGCACTCTTGCTTTTGATTTAGCCTCATATCAGTAGTCTTTCAATGGCAAACTACTTTAAAGTCTTGTATAAAAATTAGTACAATAACAAAGAAAAATTATAAACAGAGTTGAGAGTTGTCTTAAACACATGAATCGCAATGCAAGCACTGCCATTGGAGACAGGACCTGTGACTGCATCTGTCTCTGTTTTGGGTCCATCAGCCAAGCCCTGTCTCTCTCTCACCTGGCTCTGTACGTTTTCCGCATGTGCGCTTGTCAGCAGTTAAAAAGAACAATAGACGCACTGTATTGGACACACAACCCAGCAGTAACTGAAAAATCAGGCACTACTGCATGCACAGAGACAAAGAAAGGTTTGCCAGGAGACTGGGAACCATAATGAAAAGAAGAGAAAACTTTTCAGATAAGCGAGGACAGTCCAGGCCTCCACGAGTTAGCGTCAGAAGGGGAAAAAAAAACATCCAGGCAGTTAAAATAAGAGCAACTCCTTGTCAGTCCTTTGTGGTTAATTCAACTGACACTAATGAGTTATTTTAAATATGCTGCCTGGCAGAAACCTGCTTTTAGTGTCTCAAAACGGGGATATGGCGAACAATGCCCTTTGAACGGGGAATGAGAGGCAGGAGCGAAGCAGGAAGAGAGCGAGAAACAGGCAAATGGGACCCCAGAGACACATGCATCAGTCAATCAATATCCCTCACTGTACATCAGCGATGTGACCAAGTTATGAATGACCTTTCAAGCCAGAAAGGGACAGCTAATGTGCACAGTGCTGCTCATAGATTGGTAACTTTGGCCGGGCTTCATCCCGCATGATTGCACCTTCGTGAGGCACCCGGCCATTAACAGCGCAGTAAATGCAGCAGGGGTGGTCGTTATTCAATTTTAACATGAAGGTTGACTATGGCCCAGATGCCCTCGCCCGAGGGTGAACTTGCGTCCTTGTGCTCCAAAGGCCTCTGTTCATTTGAGAAGAATGAACCATAATCAAATTAAGTGTACCCAGGCGGCGCTTTATTCCCAGTCTTTTGTTTTGATTTTTAAATTATATTTTATTTATTTCTGGCATACAGATTTCTCCCTCTCTGTCGAAGGCAGTGTACTCAACCACTGAGTGTACACAATCTGGGCCCAGCAAGGAAATCGCTAAAGTTTTCGGATTTTCAGCAATGCTCATTAAAAGGATAGGATACCAAAAAGCCAGCATGTCAGTCTTACTGGGGAGAAGTCAATGTTAGCGTATTCTATTCTGTTGCCTGATAATCATGTACAATGTCACTGAACCGCTTTGCAGCATTATGACAATATGGACAGAACCTGTATGTCTGAAAAGTAATCAACGACAGGCGGAAGCACGAGCATTTAAATTACATCTCGGCCTCTTCGCCTTCCTTTCTTTCTGCATCAGCAATAATGCGTGCCCACACAGGAGTAATCCTATTTTACTGCACCACTGGTACATTAAATTCAAGCTTTACAGGCATAAGAACCTCCTAATGTGCACAAACAATCAATCAGCCAGTCTTGTGGAACACAGTATAGTAGTGGTTAAGGTCTCAAAGCTATGACTGGATGGTTGCAGGTTTGAATCCCCTAAGACTAATGACTATTACACCCTTGAGCAACGTGCACTTAACCTAAATAGCTTCTGGAAATTTGCAACTCTATACTTACAAGACGTAAGCGTCAAAATTGCAAGCGATGTTCAGTAAGTGTCCTGAGGAGTGTAAAGTGACAACCCAACAAATTCTGCCACTCGAGGCTGCGGGGATAAAGGACAGCATGCAGGCAGTGTGCAGCAGGGATGAGGTGACTAACGCTGACACTGACACTGACACTGGAGACGATAGTGTTGTGGAACGCTGCAGAGCCATAGACACCCCTTAAATGAAGAATGTGCTAAGCTCATCGAGCACTAATAGCAACGGTTCTTGACAGTTCCCTCTGCTGACACTGGCACTTCTGATTCAAGGTTAAAACCGGCAGCCTGAAAGATGGCAGCTCACATGCCCTGAACTATATGTCATCTAGGTCACTTAGTGCCTAGGATACCCATCGAGTGTCTAGGAACTGGTCAGAAAGTCAGCAGCATGGGGCTGTAGGTTAGCTGTGTGCAGGCAAGCAGGTTAGTGGTGTGCAGGGTCTGCTGGTTAGCTGTGTGCGGGGCTGCAGGTTAGCGGTGTGTGGGCCTGCAGGTTAGCTGTGTGCGGGGCTGTAGGTTAGCCGTGTGCGGGCGAGCAGGTTAGTGGTGTGTGGGGCCGTAGGTTAGCTGTGTGCGGGCGAGCAGGTTAGCGGTGTGTGGGCCTGCAGGTTAGCCCTGTGCGGGGCTGTAGGTTAGCTGTATGCAGGGGAGCAGGTTAGCGGTGTGTGGGCCAGCAGGTTAGCCGTGTGCGGGGCTGTAGGTTAGCTGTGTGCGGGCGAGCAGGTTAGCAGTGTGTGGGCCTGCAAGTTAAACGTGTTTGGGGGAGCAGGTTAGCGGTGTGTGGGGCTGTAGATTATCCAGGCATGGGGCTGCAGGTTAGCAGTGTGTGGTGTAGCAGGTTAGTTGTATGCATGACTGTACATCAGCTGTGTGTCAGGGCTTAAATTGACAATATGAGACTGAACCATTATTTTGTTTTTAACCAAAAAAAAATAGGGCCTTATATTTAGGATAAAGTTTACATAAATCTGTAACTGAATAAGAATCTAAGAACAATAAAAGAAGAATTTAAGAGGTTGAAATAACTTATATTGTTCAGTAATAGTTCAGCAGACAAAATTATGAGACAGCTGGAAATTCCAAATGTATTGCTAAGATTTGCTACAGATAAGCCACACATAGTTACAAGGCCCAAAGTATGTGTTTTTCCATGGTAAGCGATGCTACAGTACGAGGCACAGGCTTTATGAGCTTAACCGGCGCTTGCATGCTTTTCCCCGTCCTCTTATTTATCCTGGAGGATTCTTTGAGGAGGGGCCTTTGCTATAGTAAGCAGTCGCCTGCAGGAGAAGGAGGCGGGATGACAAAGGAGGAGCAAAAGAGGCGAGATGGCCAAGGCGTATAATATGCCATGTAAGAAAACACCACTAATCCCTCAATGGCAGCTACTGCTTTGATGCTGCACTCCTGTAATGAATGGCAAATCACACTCGGCCCCATCTGAGGGTCCCGCTCAGGAACGTGATAAAAACTCTGGGCTAAACTCAATTTTTGTGCCTCAAACAGCATCAATCAATAGACCGGAGCAGATTCCCCTCTTCGGCCTGTCTAAACAGGCTGTGGGGAATCTCTCTAGCAACAGCAAATAAAAGAAAAGTGAATGAGTGAGGCTAGTGGGACAAAGAGACCCTGTCCAGAAAGGTTACAAGCAGGTTTGGGCGGCGGAAATCTGCCCCCGTCAGACAGCAGGAATGTCTCAGTTTGTCTCTGATTGTCACTCACAGACTCTTTCACAATCACTGGCTGGCAAAAGGCAGAGACATTTTGTCACGAGCGAATCCTGCTGAGATGATGCACAGACCCATAAGTGCCCAAGTTCTGCAGAAAAGAGCCAAAACTTTCGGAAGTACTTGGATTAGCACTTCCAGGAATATACTCTTATGTATTACTTGCCAACAGAGTTTTTTTTAGAGTGATAGTATTCTTATCCAGGTTTTATTGAACCAGTATCAGAATGTATTTACTGATGAGACTTCTAAGTCTGGCTAAGGGCGTCTGCCAAATGCTGTAAAGGTAAAGGTAACGCTCACCAGTTCCTCGCGCACACACATTACCTGACTTCATCAGTAGTATGTTGGCAACAAAGTCACAGGTCCAGCCCCCCCCCCCCAAAAGGATCAGCATGCAATGAACAGCAGGTATCATGCTGCCTAACGGTTATTCCGGTGACACTCTTTCAGCTCCCTACAGGTTGACATTACACCCCAAGACCCCGTTAGCTGGTCCAGGCTTTGTTTGGTCTTCCAGTCTTCCTCGTGGTGACATACATCACCTTATTATGCTGCCATAGTTAGTTTCACTGGGACTATTGTGCATGACACTCACTTAGCTCTACTTCTGCATAACCCAACTATTTGACAATGCTGCAGTCTCGTCTTCTGCCTTTTGCTTGGAGCCAGCTGGCCCTGAGCCAACAGGTCACCAGCAGGACCCAGGCATTCGGCCTATAGGGAACAGAAACTAAACGTAATTACCTCAAAGGGTCGCAGTAGCATTTGCAGTTTTGGTAACACTTTACTCAACGGGGCTCAAAGTTACTACTGAAGTAGAAATTAAGAACAAATCATGAAAAAATATATTTGCTACTTGAGACAAACGATGCGTCACAGTTCATTAACAATGAATAAACATGAGATCAGTAATTCACTTGTGTTATTCATTACTTGTTCCTTCAGTAGTTTACAAAGGTTTACAGAATTAACAGATATAGTAACAAATATAGTAACTGCTTGGGATAAAAAATTCATTATGATTCATTAATGATGAACAAATACAGTATGAGATCAGTCTTTAAATTCTGTTATTCATTACTAGTTCCTTCAGTAGTTCTTTACAAAATTAACAGATATAGCAACAAATATAGTAACTGATTGAGATAAAACGTGTCATAATTCATGATGACTTGAGATCAGGGTATAACTATGACTTATTTTGTGGTTAATTAATACATAAGTAATAATATAATAGTATATTACTTGTGCCCTGTCAAGTAAAGTGTTACCACAGTTTTTATTTCTACAAGTGTTTCGGGATTTTTCTGGTTTACTGATTTCATGAAGTGATTATTGTTACACAATACAAAGCACTTTGAGACAACTTCAAATAAAATATGTTTGTTTGTTTGACTGACATTGATTTACTGATTGATCGATCACTCTTGGGATTGTAGCTGCTATTCGCAGAAAACAGGCTGCAGGTGTAAATCTGCGTAAACTATACCCATAACCTTAATCACTCCAGTGAAATATACAGTGGAAGAAACCCACGTAATTCAGCTCCTGGGTGTCATGCTGCTGGTCTGCCTGAACCAGAGCCTTAATTTCAGTTACTCCAGTAAAATATTCATCTGGGAGAGAAAGCAAATGAATTTAAATTGTAAATAATCTATGTCGCCCCACTAGATTAGGGGTGAAAGATCTCACAGGTCTTTGTGCAGGGAGGGGGGGGGGGGTTGTTGACCTGAGAGAAAGTTCTGGAGATTTCTGGGAGTTATGGGAACAGAATAATAAGCTTCTTCCTTCCTGAGGAGCACAAACACAGCTCCTTGTGAAAGCACCACCCATGTGTACAGAAGGGCCACATCGATCACTGGCCACTACTCACTCCTCACTGCATAATCAAGTCAATCAATGGGGAAATGCAGGCAGTAGAGAAAGGTTACCGTGTTCCCTCTCACACTGCCTCGTCAGACCGTCCCATCCACTGCACCGCCTGAACTGTAGGTGAGCTGGGATATAATCTCCCGCTTTGCTGCTGGGTAAGAGCTAGTGACAGTGTGTACCTGTGATGTTTCTTTCCCATGTCATACAAGTTGCACATCGAAAGAAAAATGTGCAGAATGAGACTACATACAAACACGTGCTGAATATGAGGCCATAACAAATAAAAACACTTAAAAACACATCCATGTTTGTGGCACATGTACTTTAAACTTTATATCCCCAAAATCCGAGCTAGTGGGCAGTGTAGAGAAAATTTCTTTCTTTTATTACCGATACGATACGAGCTTTTTGACATCTTATTGACTCAGACTTTACAGAGGGGAGGGAGATCCGGAAACGGCCGGGTTAGAAAAACGTCTCTTCTGCTCTCCACCCATGTCGGCCAACTATAAACACCGTTTCTACAGAAAAACGTAGCGACAAGCTGAAATGGCATTCGGGAAATACTGGTTGACGTTTCCAGAGTAGCTGGCAGAAGCAAAGCACTACAGTCACCACTAAATATATGTGAGGATACAGACCGTAGGACGGTAACGTGTGACTGGGTGGGAGGGACACATCTCAGGCCTATAATCCAGCAGGAGCCGCCGTTAGTGTGAGTGAAGGCTGAGGTCCTCGAGCAGCTGAAATAATATGTGTGAGACTGGTGGATGCCCTGAAAAAGCCACAGTTTGCAGGTTAATTAAGCTACAGAACTCAACCACTGTGGCAGTGATACTGTGACGACGTACTTGCTTGAATCACAAATCTACATTGCACTAATTTACCTTAAATAGGCAGAGGCTGGGCTTGCTGAACTATCATGGGTCACATCGACCAGGGAAAAAGGCTGACTTGTTCCAAGCTCCAGCAATAAGCAGAAGCGAAACTCAGATGCATGCTAGAGAAATTATGGTTAAAAAAACGCCCCTCAGCTAGGGATAAAAACTGTTCCACATACTGACTCAGCTCCAGCAAAAAACCCTCCATTATTTGAATTAAACAACTAACCATCAGGGATTCAAAAAGGCTTTGGGTGCAGATGGTAAGAAATTCATCTATCAGCAAACATCACCCACATCTTTTCACAGTTAATTGCTGCTGCTTTACATTTCTGAATTGGCTTATTGGTGAAGCGCTGCTGAAGGCGGTGCTGATCCGGTTCCCCGGACCACCAAGTCTACAGAACTGTTGTCACAGTTCCTCTGTTTCTTTCTGTTGACATTTTGGACCATTTGGGGGCAGAGGCACTGAGCTGTCTGCTTTTAAATTTACCATTACGGCTTCCCGGCCCCTAAATAGAACTCGTTAGCACGTTTGGGAAGTACAAATCAGAAGATTCCTGACAGGCTGTCCATCTCCAGGATCGGCTTTCAACGGGGCGTCCTGTAACGGGCAGGAGAAGGAAACCAATATCATAATGCACTCCCTGTGTGCGCGCAAGGGTTGGCAGTGGGGGGTGGGGGGCTCACGTAGCAGGGCCAATTGCATGTTCATGCCAACTTTCACAGCAAACTGCATAAACTTATAGAACAAATGGGCCTCAATGTCAGTCCCATTCCTTACACCAACTCCTGTGCGACCGCCTCTGCTCGAACCCAAGCCTGCCCACTCACAGCCCACCCCCTACTGCTAATACAGCACCTTTTGTTTCTGGGACCAGACATGGTGTACAAACTGAGCTGCTCCCGCAATGACTGACATGCAGCTTTTTGTGCCTGTGGGATGCATTAAAAAGCCAGGTGGGAATTGGTGTCAGAGTGTGAGTTTAATACAATGACTGTCCCAGGACGTAAGTGGAAGCTTTCTGGTCAATTTACCAAGACAGCATAAGCTGGAAGACGAATTTATAAAGCATCGGTCCAAAAAAAAAAAAAAAACACCATTTTGCGTGAGGGAACGGCAATATGAATCCAATCCACAAGAAATTCCATAAGGCTGCCATTTCAACTTTTTAATAAAAGGCTATTTTTAATATTTTGAAAGTAATATATTTATGAAATTCCTGCCACACTGCTTAACTCTGCTTCTAGAACTGCACGCAAGTCAAACAATTTCCTCTTAGTCCCCCTGCCCCCTGGCTAAGGATTATGGGATGGCACACTGATAAAGCACCCCCCCTCCCCAACCCCCCCCCCACCCACATGTGCCCCTGGGTCCCAGGTGGGCAC
>JAODJW010000019.1:1958019-1977153 GCA_026777045.1 Hyperopisus bebe
AACAGGCCAGGCTTGCATATGAAAATGAAAGGCCAGTATATCTCACTCAGAAAAGGAAATAAACATGACATAGGGTTCCTGTTCAGAGCACTCAGGAACAAAAGACTTTACAGTCAAGACTAAGAGAAACATAATAGGATCCTAATTGAAGATGGTGGATAAAGGCTGTTGAATATTAGCCGGCAACGTGCAGAGACCATTTCATGTGATGCTACATTCAAAGCTACTCCATAATTTATCTGCCCAGTGATGTCAGAGACAACGACTAGGGACATCAGAGCACTAGGAGTGCTGATAAAGAACAAGGCTTTTGCTTCTGAGAACGTGGAAATCCAGACCCCTGGGGAGCAGCTGCTTATGAATTCATATGGAGATGCTCCTCTGTACCCCCAGCCAATATCCTGCACAGCTCAGTCTAGGGGCTTGCAGTGGTTAATTTAGCATAATAATAATTTAAATTAACATTTGCATACTAGACGGGAGACCCTCTCCTACAGTAGAAATTTAACGACCAAAGAATATAGAGGAGTTTAGACTATACTTGTGGCTGAGTTTTCTTATGAAGAAAAAAAAGGACTCGTCCAACCACAGTGATATAAATCAGGAACATTCCAATGTCACGACTTAGATAACCTTTCTGAAAGGAAGGTCCAAGGTCCAATTCCAAACCATTTATCAAATTGAGTACCTCTGCTGTTTGTTGCTACTTACTGAATGTGATGTTGTCGTGAAAGGGCTTTGAAAATTCAAGGAGGAGCACATAAAAACATAGGAGTTATTTTCAGCAATAGGACTTAAACAGATGGAGTGTTTTTGGCGCTCCAGAAGATACTCAGTCTAGGTACATCTGCAGCCTAGGCACAGGGCACTATGGTTCACTTGTGGTTCTATAAATTAAATTCACCATCTGGAAAGTGCTTTATAACTACTTGTATCAAATAGTATTTCCCCACAGTACCAAAAAATGAGCACAAATATCAAAAAAGAGGTACTGTATGTTGATTCGGATGTTTAGGCATTCATACACCTTATGTAGCTTACGACATTGGTTGCAGTGTCCTATATTGCAAGCTCATCTTGTGAATGTTGTGTTACAAGCTGTCAGGAGCTCTCCTAGCCAACTATAAAGTGAACATTTGTGCCTCTTTTCTGTAATGCGCCGAGGTAAACAGATGACGGGATGAAGTGGAACACAGGTACGGGAATGATGGAGGAATGGAACTTGTCCATGCACTGATCTGGAAAACAGGCTGGGAGACTAACTGAAGGCCGATCTGGGGAACGCACATCAGGAATCTGACTAAAACCTTTTTATTCCTTCTCTCTTCCTAACCAGGTTGCTTTGATTACCTGCGAATAAAATGAGCCTCTCTTCCCTTCGTGATCAATAAGTGTGTGTCTCTGTGCAGGAGTTCACACAGAGTTCTTCTCTGCCTTCCTTATTTTATACCATTTTTTTAGTTTAGATTTTTTTCATACACCAGAATAAGGCCATGATGAGAAAACACAGTGTAAAATGATTCCCCCCCCAATAAAAACCAGATGACACCCTGGGCTTCACTGGGTAATTACAAAAGGATGAAATCTTCAGACTACATCTGGAGAAAACATCGCCGCTCAGAACGCGGCCTGATTTACTGTTCCCAGTCCTCGCCACTGGACTGCAGCAGATGGCAATTAGGCAAAAAATAAGATGATCTGACGACTTTCCATTGCTATGGGGTGGGGGGGTGTCTTTTTCCCCCCCAAGAGAAAAGGCTCTCAAACTATTCAAGGTGTGGCATTGGACTAGTCTGCCTGTTTTAGAGCTGCCTGGGTTTAACAGAGAAGGTACCTCTATGCCAAAAGTCATCTAGAGTCAAAGAACACAGTCAGTGTACCCACAACAAAAGGAAAACAGCAGACAATAGCTACTTTTTCTCGTGACAAAGGCATCCTATGCACTATGATCATCCAGCATAAGGAGAACGGTTCGATATTAAAAAATGCCGAGTAATGCATGCAGAGACAAGTCGAAATGACTATTCTTTACAGCACTACCTCTTAAGGAACAGCAGTGGTCTATGACCCGCAGACCCCGCAGACGAACGTGGTACGTGCCGTGCCACGAAACCTCCACAATTACGGCTGACGGCCACATTCCATCTGCCTGCCTGGATTTATCGCTCTCGGGACGCTCTTCAGTGGCCCTAACGCAAACACAAGCGCACGGCCCCGTGTTCACCTCCCTGCAGGAGATCCAGGGCCCCCGCGCTCCCACCAGGCCCCCCTCTGCTACACTGCTACCCCAGGAGAGCAGAATGCAGCCTCCTGCTGCTCTGCCTATTCTCAGGCCGTTAATCTGCCCTGCTGATAGAGAGATAGCAAGCCACCCTGCTTTACTCTCCGTCCCCCTGGGCTTAGGTTTGCAGGGAGCCTGGGAGATGGATCACCAAAGGGCAGACACCTACCAATAGGCAACCCTAAGTCTCTCGGGAGGCCGTACGGTCCTGTTCCAGCAATAAATCAATAAATCGAATTTGATTTAGTGCAGTACATTTTCAACATTTTCACAGGCAAGTTTGCCACAAAGAGCTTCATAGTTGATTTTTCCAGAGGGAATTTATATACAAAAAAAAAAAAAAAAACAACCGAAATAGGAAAACCCAAATTGGCCATGTGGGAAAAACTGGAAATGAAAATGCTTCAACTCTAACGAGCCTGTAGAAGACAGGAGTACGGATCCCAGATTACAGAGGAACACAGAAAATGGGACGTGCAGCAGGGGTGTGCGCCATATCTTTACGAGACAGGCACGGCTTCCACATGGAAAGACCGTCTCGTCTGCCTGTGCACGTGCAGCATCGAGGTCGATATACCTTCTTATCAAGCAAAAGAAGAAACCTTTCAGTTGCATGGGAGAGACAGTGATAAGATACACCGGCATGCTCATCCTAGCCCCACACTGCCGGGCTTATCTCTCATTATGGTCTTTATGACCTAAAGTCACATAGGTGAATCAGACCCACGGCTGTGAAGTGTGACGATTAAATAAAGAGAGGAGGAGTGAGACAAGGGAGGGAGATGAAATGCAGGTAAGGAAAGATCACATCAGCTGAGTTACACACATTCAGCCTCAACGCCAGACTACCATGTTAAGACAAAGAGGTTAAATGTGTGAGGCTCCCTGCCTGACGGTCCTCCACACGGTAAGGTGCCCAATGTGCGGGCCCCACCCCCCACAGCCAGCATTCAGCTCCTTTCTGCTGATCAGGCAGCAGATAATAGGATCAGCACTGTGCTGACCCGCCCCCAAGAGCAGGCAAAATCGCCCGCTCACTCTGTGCTGGCTTCCTGCTGGCTGCAGGAACATCCAAATAAACAGTCATTAGCACAATGAACTGCAGGACACCAAACCCATCCCAAAGGAGCGCCGGGACACTCAGCTGGCCTGTGGAGCATTGGTTAGCCTGGGAGAGAGCAGACTGGCCCACAGTACAGGCTAAGAAAACAGCCAGTGGGCGTCCCTGAAAACGAAAGCTCCACCTTCACCTGCAGACTGACAGTGGTTTTGACCAATCATGCAGCAGATGTCTCTGTCATTCCCCTAGTGTTCCCCACCTATCGCCACAGTTCCCAAACAACAGGGATGATTCCGAAGGTATCTGTCTCACGGTGGGGGGGGGCTGCTATCCAGGGCAGGAGTATAACCAAGTCATAGCGGCCCTGCCCTTATCCAGAATGAATGGGGATAACATCGTGCGGGGAGAGCGATTAAACGCACGCCGGAGTGACAGCCATGGGCCGTAAAGGGCAGTGCTGTGGCACTGAGGAGAGCACAGGCTGTCTGAGTGGCAGCACCGGTGAGTCTGCAGCGGGCACTTCATTAGCCCAGTGTACCCGTAAATCACACACTAGCTCTTCCTGGAAATGAAGCACCTACTTTTTTTTTCCACTGAACACTATTACCGAACAATCGCAGGCCAGCCATGATAATTAGTCTGGTATCTTTGTCCTCTGTCGGAACAAGCCGTCTCTCCCTTGGATCCCCCGCCGCCCCCCTCCCATCCTTCACTTTCCTAATTGATGTCTGGGGGGTGTGTCATTCTGGAGTGGGTGGGGCCCTGGCTCCTTGCCTCCTCTGTTCAAGGATGATGT
The DNA here is from genome assembly GCA_026777045.1 of Hyperopisus bebe. Taxonomy (NCBI): domain Eukaryota; kingdom Metazoa; phylum Chordata; class Actinopteri; order Osteoglossiformes; family Mormyridae; genus Hyperopisus; species Hyperopisus bebe. The sequence continues at coordinate 1,962,157 of JAODJW010000019.1, forward strand.
AAGCGCGCGGCAGAAAATAGCCATCTGAGAGATCCGCACCGCATCTTAAATGTTCCCCTATGACTATAACCTGAGATTACACTCAGATTTTATTTGATAATAAAAACAATCTTATTGGAGGCATCAGAGAAGCTATTTATTTGTTATGCTCAAGTATCATTAGCCTTTGTAATGATGAGCACCAGAAGGAAGCAGCATCAGCGCTAATCATCTTGGGCAATAACAGAATGGCTCACGACGGCCATTTGTCGACACTTGAAACAATGAAAAGAAAGTTCATTCCTGAGCTGTGTTTAAAAAGAAATCCATCCTGAAGAAAGGTCATGGAGGAGACAGGGCTGCAAGAGGGGAACCGAACTGGGGGCTGCGGGTTGCTTCAGCAGAGTGTTCAGCTGCTTTCCAGCATGCACTTCACTCCCTACGTTGGCATTTTGGGGGCACACTATGGATATATTGTTGACAGTCTGCAGCGTGTAGCAAGGCAGGCCCGATTTCACCGCGAAGTGTGGTGAGAGGCCTTCTTGCAGAGGCCTGGACGGTGCGTGCGATTCTCTGCGTACGTGTCATGAAGGCCCGTAGTCTCAGCACTCACTCACTGGCCTGCGCCGGCCTGCATCTGGAGAGGATTTAGCGCGAGCAGACACCGAAGACCATGATTACATTCAGTTAACTGCACTTTAAACTGATTATGCATGTGCCAAGCTAATGGAGTACATTTGCAAGAAGAAAAATAACATCCAATCAATCTCAATTACTGCAGACCGCACCAGTCCCAAAGACACAGAAGGTAGGCGGCCGGCCTTTGGAGTTTCTTCTCCTGCTGCCCTGCCTGGGATCAGAGGCTTGGCCCGCTGCCCTTAACCTCATTCCTGGGCAGAGCAGTTAAGACCTGATCTATTCCCACCCTCCAAAAAGGTTGGGCAAAGGTTACAGGAGCGTGGGCCACCCACCTACAACATGCATGGTCTGCTTTGAGGACCAATATTACCAGTAAAATTACCTCACTAGGAAGAGCCCTGACAAAATCACAACCAATAATGAAGCTGACCAATGTATATGTGTGGGATGGCTCAGTGGGTTAGGATGCTGTCAGAAGGTTGTGGGTTCTCATCCCAAGGGTCAGCAGAGCGATTTCACCTTCACCCCCCAACTGCTCCAGGGACCATCGGACTCAAAAAAATGTATGCCACTGTGAATAAAAGTGTATGCTTACAAAAATAAACAAACCTATCAAATGAACTATATGTATCGACACAAAGAGGGAGGTGAGCGTTACTGCAAATAGGTCTGGAGGGAGCAGTCCTTCAAGAAGAAGGAAGGTCAACAATGATCCATTGGGTAATGTACCGGAAGGTGCATGGGGACCCCCCCGGTCACCACAGCTGTGTAGAAACACTCTACCTCAGAATCGAAGCGGACGTGCAGGCAGGCTCAGTCTCAGCCTGCTGGTGGTTGAAAGTCAGCCCACTGTACATGCTTTTATTTTGACATACACAGCAGGGATATTTTTAGAGAACCCTAACATGAGCTCTCAAATTATGCTACCCAGCTTAACCCCCTAGTTTAAACCCCACGTTTAATTCCAGTAATTAGAGGGTACGTCTGGTCTGCAGACCAGCACGCGGAGGCTCTGCTTAATGAAAACCAGTGCGATTGGGGTGAAACGTCCACAGAGCTTCCACATCTTATGCATTACACATGCTGACCTCACCATATAATCCCTTCCCCAAAGGTTAAAAAGTAGCAATTTGCATCAAATTTCTTTTTGGTTAGAATAAATAAATATATTCGGAGTGAGGCGAAGTATATCATCAATCTGCATCTCGCAGACATTGTGTTCTGTCAGGCCTCCCATGCCATCCCATAAATCCAGCCTGACAACAGGCCCATTAGGTTGTTCAGTGGTGGGCCAGCGCTGTAGTAGGTCTGAGGACCATGTACTTATCATCCATTAATCACACTTGCGGGTCGTCATGTTGTGAGAATTTTTGTTTGGTACATGCCTGCCTGATGCGGCCATAACTGCTTCCTGATGGCGGGACAGCACTCCCTCCAAATGCATCGTTATCATACTTCTTGCATTTCTATGGCTCCCTTAGCTGCTTTTTCAGGCTCGTCCAAGCAGTAAGTACACATGGGGCCAGAAGTCCTGATAACGAATCAGTCACCCTGCTTCACTGGCAGGGCTGCCTAACATAGACTAAGACTAAACCATATCTTTTTCAGAGGGTGACCGGGCGAACAGACGGGATGACAGCGGAACGTATCTGGGTCAGAGATGAAATGGAGCGATGTATCGTGCAGGTGGTACTGTCGAGGGGGTGGAACCATTGGCGTTCCCAGGCAGGCACCTTGGGCCCCCAGACAGATGGGGAGCCCAGCCCCCCAGGCACCCCCAGGAGGGTGTCGACCACGTTACAAGAATTGTCTTACATATTTTAAACCTTGTGGTATTTGTAAATATCCTGACAGCGTGTCTGAGCTTGAGTCGCTGTGATGATTAGAACGTTCTCTCCTTCAACTGTGGTGGCGATATGCCGACCTTACCGCTCGACGCGGAGTCATTCTGCTCGTGCCTAATGGATGAACTGGGACTGAAGTCTCACACCTCGCATTTAAAGAACATATTCTGACTGTAAATGCAGGTGTCTTTTGGCCCACGGAGCAGAAGTGACAGACGTAGTTAAACACTAGTGAGGGAGTATGGGAAGCCCAGGCCTCATAGAAGCACGACGCTAATTCAGCGAGCTCCAACCACAATTGATGGGGTTTTTCCATCATTTTTCCATCATTATTCAATTTCTTATCATTATTCAATTTCTGCAGGACAAATAGGGCCAGGAATAAGGCCCATGACCTTGGGATGGTTATCATAAGAAGAATCAGCACCGAGCTGTGATGTTTACTTTGTGCAGATTGAGTTTGTGCCATTAAGACACTCTGTAGGGCTTCAAGAGAGTGAGCGAGCGAGACTCATGGGTGTGACCTGTGGCCTCGCACACGTGCCAGCAGGGGACAGGAACGCAAAGAAAAGAGGGACACGCCTTGCAGAATTATGGACCGTTCATCCAGCGGCCATCACAGAACGACATGAAGGAAAGATGAAAGATCAAGTTCAGCATGGATCAATACAACTATGCAGAACAATTCTGTCCTTTTCTCTGCATTCAAAAAAAATGAGCCTCTGATGGCTAGTAAAACACCTGGGGTGTTTCTCAATATGCGTACTTGACCATACTTGTGTTCTTGTGTACCCGTTTTATGTCATCATCTATTGCTGAAGACCAGTTCTAAAACTCAAAAACACAAGTACAGAGAACAGTAAAAATCCGGGGATGTTGGTCTTGATCCACCCCAAATATCAAGGATACATTGGTTACATCCTTGCCAAAGGAGACTTATCCTATGATTCATTGTGCCCCAAGTTCATTCTTGGAAAGCAAACTTGCAAGACCAGTCTTAGCAAGACTACAGGTATAATCTTTGCATTCTTGTATTGAGATTCATCCCTACAGTCGAAGTAAAGTAAATGATTTTCATCTCACTGCAAGGTGATGCACACTGTCACCTGCATTAATGAACGCCATTTCAAACTTTGGAGCAGAAGTTGCAAGATTCAGTTGAGAGATTCTGATCGCTTTGGTTTAAGTAACTCCAGGGACTCCTGGGGGGAAACCATGCGGTGATATTAGTGCACGCCCCCTCCCCCAAGGAAGACTTACCTTGTAGAGCTTGAGGCTGGCCTCATGCCGGGAGCTGACAGTGTGCAGCCGCAGCTTCTCCAGGCTGTTGGTGTAGTAGTCGCAGGCGTTGCACTTGAGGTGCACTGGGTTGCCGATGGCGACACACTTGAGGCGCCACTCATTGCCCTTGCCGCCCTCCTTGATATGCGCCACCAGCTGGTACTTCTGCACGTGCTTGTCGGTCTTGCAGTGCAACTGGAAGTTGGCCTTGAGCTGTGTGGTATAGCGGCACAGCTTGCACTGGTGCGAGTCGGCCACTGTAGCCCGCCACTCTTCCTCGGGCAGCGTGCGCTCCGCACCCATGTGCAGGCCTAGCACGTCCAGGTTGTCCGTGGAGAAGCGGTTGCACACGGCGCACTGGAAGAGCTTGAGGGAGGGGTCGCTGGTCTGCGACAGGCTCTCCCCCAGGGTCATCAGCTCCTCGGACACCAGGGGGCCACCGGCCAGTCGCACATCCATGGGTATGTCCCCACCTATTGATGCAGAGACGCCATTATTTTCACAAAAAATACCGAATTCACCTACCGGTCTTATCTGTCCTGCTCATTGTTCATTGATCCCTTAAAACAGGGGTGGGGGACCTGTTCCATGGAGGGTTGGTGTGGATGCGGGTTCTTGGAATGACCTTTCAATCAGCCAATAATAAAGCAGTGGTTCTCAACCCCAGTCCTGGGGACCCACCATTATTGGCTAATTGAGGTGTCATTCCAAAAACCCACAACCACACTGGCCATCCAAGGATCAGGTTCCCCAACCCTGCCTTAAAATAACAGAAATAAGTTGTTGAATGAGTACTGTAAGTACTGTTCTAAGTACTGGAAGTCCACACCTTGGGCACAGCACAAATCAGAATACCCAGAAAGTTCAGAGAGGGACAAGCACCTTAAGATGGGAATATAATGTAGCCCGAGTCTGGCTGAAGCACTTCTGCAATCCCACCCTAAATCATCTCCAGGAGTCCAGGGCCCCAGTGACCAGCTTCTCCAGCAAATGGAGAGTAATCCCAAACTAAACTCATCCCAATCAGCTGCCTTATAAGGAACAACAACTTCATCCTTCAGGACACTTCCAGTAAATCACCACAGACAGAACAAGTCGGGGTGCAGTGAGCGGCTCTCTAAAGCCAAAAAACAAATAGAAAAAACACTACTTAATTCCAAATCAGAAAAGCATGACTCAAATAAAAACCTACTAAATAAAATTGGAGTAATGCCTCAAGTATTTTTTTCCATTGCTAGCCCATAGCTTCCTGATACTTAATCTATCACTCCCCAGACTGCAAGCAGCAACTGACCCAGGCCGTCTTTACATTAAATTAACTCCACCAGCCATTTCTTTACTGCCGTCATATGAAAGCTACAGTCATACTTTTCTCCATTACCCAGGTTATTAGAGCCGAGAGGACTTCTCTGAGATCAGAAACAATGTCCTGCTGTACAAATGGACTTCGTAAAGATGAAAACTTGAATAAGGGCTGGGCTAATAAAAGTGAACAATAAAGAATAATAATAAAAAAACATTTAAAGAACGCTTGTGGATCTGTTTCCACTCTGCAGAGCTCTTTGCTCATGTTTTGCCAGGAAGTTTAAGGATCGTCATTACATTCAGGTCAGTCGAGCTTAATCTAAAAGAAAATCCATAAAACAACTATAAAACACAAACGCGACTGAATGGAGAGCAAGGGCACACGGACAGAGAGATTTACGTACTGTATTTAAAGAGTTTAACAGCAATGAGCCTCACTGAACCACTCCTTTCAAGCCCAGGCTATACTAATCAGTATTTTAACACGAATGATTAACTCTGCCATTATATTCTAAACATGCAAAGTGCATGACCTGGATTTAGGCAGTTGTCAGAGGATCGTGGCTGGTTAAAGACAAACTGGCCAGTATAATCTAAAGCAGTGATTACCTACCCGGTCCTCAGGGACCCTCAAGACAGTCCATGTTTTTGCTTCCTCTCAGCTCCTGGTTAGTAGGGTGACCAGATAATCCATGTCAGGGAGGACACTTTGAGCTAGGGCCAAATTTGTGAACTGTCATTTCAATTAAAGGGACCTGAGTTTCACTTTAGAACTGAGTTCTTGCTGTGTGCTGATTGGTCAGTCTCCTATAATCATGCATGTGTCACTTATATTAATGTGAAACAGCTGGATGAGTCTTTCATTCAATGAAACAAACCAGTCAAAGCACAAGAACAACTGAACTATTCAACCAAACACAGGAGCTTTTCAGTTTTAAAGTAGTTTGTGAAACCCAAAGTAACTCAAAGTGTCCTCCCTGACATGGATTATCTGGTCACCCTAACCAGGAGCTGGAAGGGAGCAAAAACATGGACTGTCTAAGGGTCCCTGAGGACCAGATTGGGAAATGCTGCTCTAAGAAAGGAATCAGAGATCTATGTTATTACTGAATGTGACAAAATCGTTACTAATGCCAGGGCCTCAATATACACTGAGAAACAAGCTGACATATGGGCACTTTAACAGCCTGTACCCCCGCAGTCCCAGACAAAGACAGAACTGCATTCGGACGGAGCAAGGTCTACAGTGACTTGTCACACAGTCAAAGAAGCTGAATGAACAGATCCTGTGAAAGGGAGCCAGCAGGGGTAAGGATTGACCTATCTGCTTTGTGAAGGCCCCGGGTTGACAGGGGTGGCTCTCATTCACTGCACCCATCCCTCTCTCTCTCTCTCTCTCTCTGCCTGCCCACTGCTGACTACAAAAGAAAACCGTGCTGGATTCAGCAGGGCAGGTGTACCCCAAGGCAGCCCATAGACCGAGGGCTGAGACTCAGGCCGAGAGGCAGAGAAGGGGGCGGAGCAACAAAATGGGGGGACGAGTGCCCATGTGTTCCTGACTCATTAACCTTTTACCTCCTAGCACCCTCTGAGTGAAGCGGACCTTGGAGTGAGGGAGGGCTGATGAAGCCCAGCTGATCCCTTTAACATGGGCTGGGGAATGGTACTAATGTTACTCCTCTAATAGCATGAGACTAAACCCGCTGCACTAGATGCGGAGACTGGAAATTCCACTCGCACTGGGAATGCAGTTTACCAATTTACCATTTTAGCCTTTTGTTCAACTAAATCTCAGACAGTTGGGCTCTGTTTGAATACAGGGAGTTGACGACGGTATGAACTCCCCCTGAACTGGAGTCAGGCTTTTCTGGGAGTGTGAGAGAATGTTGGATTGCTCCCATGGCCAATTTGGAGCGACGGCGGGATCTCACCAAGCGAGGGGCCCAGGGCCACCATGCTGGGGTCCAGGTGGAAGCCGCTAAGCAGGAACTGGGCATCGGCCCCGGATGGGTCCATCTTGATGCCAGGGGGCAGGTTCATGTTTTGGGACAGGTAGTACTGGTAGAGCTCGGCCTCGGAGGGGGAGGGCAGCCCCCCTAGGCCCAGGCGGCCATGCTGTATCTGCGCCACATTCTGCTGCAGCAGCATGACGTTGTGCATGTGCTTCTCGCTGGTCATGTGGATGCGCAGGTTGCGCGCCACGTTGGTTTCGTAGTCGCACACCTCGCAGCGCCACATGGGCTTGCTTTTTGGCTTGGTGGGGGAGGGCGCACCACAGGCCCCGCCCACGTGCCCGGCTGATTGGGCCGGGTGGTGTGGATGGACAGGAGGCTGTGCAGCTGGGGGCACAGGCACCACGCCCCCGGCTGCGTGGCCAAACACCTGCTCGCCAGAGGCGGGGATGGAACCACCATTCTGCAGTGTCTGCATGTTGTTAAGGTGCTTGTCTGACTGCATATGGATGCTCAGGTTGCCCTTGGTGGTGGTGGAATAATTGCAGACCTCGCAGCGGAAGGGCTTGTAGCCACAGGTGTAGCTCTCGCCACGCGCTAGCCGCGGGTGGCTCTGCCCAGTGCTGCAGTACATGCAGGAGCCCCCTGAGTCCGGGTGCTTCTCCTTCATGTGTGCCTCCAGCGTCTGCTGGTACTTGTAGTGCCAGTTGCACTTGGGACACTTGAGTGTCTTGCATGAGTTCCTGGAGTGCATCATGGTCATGTGCCCGCCCAGGGAGCGGGAGGAGCCCAGCACGGTGTCACACTTGGGGCATTCGACGCCACTGCCTCCGGCCCCGTGGTTCTGAGGGCACTCCCCTACCCCAGTCAGGTCGCACGGCATCCCAGGGTGAGGGTGCGAATGGCCATGTCCATGGGGGGAGGGATGGAGGTGGTGGTGATGGTGGTGGTGGAGGTGGTGATGGTGCAGCAGAGCCCCGCTATCCTCCTCCCCCTCAGCTGGGCTATGATTTGGTTCAGGAGCTGTGGCACTGTCTTGATTGGCACTTTCATCTGAGGCAGCGTGGGGGGGCAGAGGAGGGGAGGCGCTACCCGGCGAGCACGCCGGCATGTCGTCTTTGCCCCCTCGGCCGGTTGTGGCTGCCCCTGGCATGGGCAGAGAGGCCCCCTGGCAGTTAAAGCTGAAGGGTGGCTCAGAGCTCCTCCTTCCGTCGTCTGCTGAAGCCCCGCCTTCCGACGTCCTGCCAGAGGAGGAGGTGGAGGCAGCGGCTCTGCCCACATGCGTGGAGCTGGCTGCAGGACAGCGGCCAGAAGGCTGGAGAGAGCTACTAGGCATTAATAAAAGAGATTTGGAAACACTTTGGTTTGACACAGCTGGTCTCCCCCCTTCTCCACCAACACTACCACTGCTGCCACAGGCCTTGGGAGTGCCTTCCTCCCCTTCCTCATCTTCTCCCTCTTCTAATGACACTTCCTCCCCCCCTGAGACCGCTTCCACGCTCCTCACGAATCCTCTGCCTTCCCCCGAGTCCCGCTCCCTGTCTCCGCCCCTGGGTGTGCCATCTCTCCCAGCAAGCCCGTCTGCTCTCCCTGACTGCGGAGGCTGCGCACTGGAGTCTTTGGCAGGGTCTGAAGTTGAAGTGAGAGAAGACGACTTTGGGCTTCCCAGTGCTCCCAGTGTCAGGAGAGGCCCCAATGGGGACTGCTTGAAGCCTAAATCAGAGTCCTTGCTGAGGAGAGCCTCACTCCCTCTGCCGTTGCTCCCTGGGTCTAAGTGGACCCCACTGAACGTGCCATAGAAACTCTGGCCCGAGCTGAGGGGCATCAGGGTGGGCGGCGAGGGCGAGCTTCTGTTTTTTGGTTCCAGGAAGCTGATGAGGGGCTCCTTGTCCTTCCCGATGCCCTGGATGATGGCCGAGGCGTGCTTGTGGCCCAGGAGCTGCCGCTCGTCCTCATTAAGCGTCATGCGGTGGTCATGCACAGCATGCGTGACGAAGGAGCGCGCATAGCCGAACGAGAGCTTGCAGAGGAAACACATGAGGATAGGTTTCCCTTTGCCATATAGGGCCAGCCCGTCAAATTTGGAGAAATCCACATTGTTAGGAACATCTTTGGACACGCAGGACTTCTTGGCCGAACCATCGCTGTTCAGGTAATCCTTGTTATTTTTGTGCCGCACGTCAAAGACGCGGAAACTGTGCAGGACAGGGCTCAGGCTGGCCAGGGTTGAGGTACTGGGGAATCCTTGGTCTGAGGGACCGAACCACTTGGCGAAAGATGAGGCTATGTGGAACGTGTTGATGATCTGTGGGTAGACCGAGGGAGAGGTCCCAGCAGCCTCCCCCAGTTTCCCTGTCCCAGGCAGGGAAATTGCAGGGAGCAGACTCGACACTGCACCCCCATCACTTTGGATGAGCTGACTGAGACTCTCCACGACATAGGCCGACCCGTCAGGCTGGTAGACAATCTCCCCAGCCAAGTTCTCCACATCGCTGCTCTCCTCTCCCTCTTCCTCCTCACTCTCACTCTCTGCCATGCCTCTACGTTGCACCTGCCGTTGGCGCACAAGAGTCGGCATGGCTCCTTCCTCAGGATCGATGGGCAGCAGACTCGGGAAACAGCCATCTATCTCCATTTCATCCAAGTCATCCAGCTCCTCATCCTCCTCTTCTCCACAGCCAACCCCTTCGTCCTCCTCTTGCAGCCCCAAGTTTCCAGACTGCTGATGCCTTATCGCTGAAACTATGCTAGAGGCTGAGAGCACAGGTGGACTTTGGGACTGCTGCTGCTCCTTCAGACTCTTGTGGGGTATGCTGAGACCTTGGACCTTGGAGGGGTAGGGGGCAGAGAGGGACAAGGGCTCCAGGGAAGGGGTCTGGCTGCCAGGAGGGACCTGCACGTTAGAGAGACTGTTCCAAGGCTGCGAAGGGCACTGTTGCTGCTGGGATGTGGAGAGGGCGAGCCCATCGTCTGTCCCAGAAATCACAGGAGACTCACAGCTTTCCATGCTGACGCCTACATGAGGTGTTCATTGCACCCAGGCCTATGAGAATAAAGCAGAAGAGAGAGAATGTTGCAACGTTAAGCACTGCTTCATAACATATGGGGGTTGGGTTCACGATTCAAAGTACTCAGGAGCATCTCGGCAACGTGACTCGCTCTATGAAGAATACGCTTTATGCACGTGTAAGATTGAATTAGTCAGACAATACACATCAAATTAGGTACTTAAGTGCAATACTTATTAAGCAATAAAATATCATCTGCTGTTATTATTCTATATGTTGCCATCCATCACCTTCCACTTCCAACCTTGTTTTGCAGACCCATCATGAGCTTCTTTTAAATAAACATCCAGTGAAAAACAAATTATGTTCATGCATTAATAAAGAGGGCTGACTGTGATTACGGTGAAGTCTTGGGAACGCTGTACCTTCGTATGATCCATTTACATAATTGTGCAAAACATTAGTGCTGTTAAACACAGTCGCTGTAATGTTCCTTCACTTTAGAGTCCCCTCACATGGCACTTAAGTCACACAAAAAGGCTCACGGAATATGCAGAGAAACAAACGGCTGCATTAAGACACCCTTTAACATTCCCTTTAACTCCTGTCGCCTGCCTGTTGCTTTGCTGTACACATTCATGACTAACGCTATCCCATTGGCTGCTAGAAATATATGTTGCAGGGGAAAAACATAAATGCAAAAATATACGGGACCCTTTCAAGAATCTCTTTCAAATTAATCTGAAATATCATATCTCAGAAAAAATGGTAAAAAAATTTAACCTTTGCTTGTCACTGGGGGTGTACTCTCAAGGGTCTGTCAATTGTACTTTTAGCTGTTGGTAATTGTACTATTTTCAGTACAGAAATGGACTCTGAGGAACATTCTCCATACCTTTGGGATGATCCTCAGAGTCCATTTCTGTACCTTAAAAGGTAAAATTACAAGGATACAGCTCCAGTGACAAGCAAAGGTACAAATTTTTACCTTTTTTTCCTGACAACGTAGAGTCACTTCAACAGGAGACCCATGTTAGCAAGTGATATGCTGAGCCAATAGCTTTATTAAAGGGATGCAGGCGGCATTGATTAAGTGAGGTGACTGGATGGAAAACAATAACTCTGCTCTGGTCTTTAACCTTGAATGGTGAATATTAAATGCAGAAAGCTTCCCAGAACATCGCGACGCAGAGGCCTAGCCTATTAGCGCATTAGCCGCCTCTAGCTCATTGATTTTCTTACAATGAAACTGTATGCCTTCTGTGAAAAAAAGGACACAAATAAAAAAACAAACAAAAATTTGCACACTACTGAAAATAAGCCAAAAGGTCATTATTGAGGAATTTCCAAGCTCCCGCACGTGGTTAAATTAGCTTTTAGACTTTTAATGCGGATTGAGCATGATAGGATAGCCAGTCATGTGACTCTCTCAGCCTGAGGCCTGTAGCTCCGTTTCCTCAGTGGTAAGAGAAACACTCTGACATGTACAACACCTGTGCTTTTCCTGGGGGAAGGGGCCTCCTGCATGGGACAAATGCACTGCATGCATGAGGCTGACCTCAATAAGAAGCAGCTGTAAAATATAATACTTCCTGCCAATGTGAGATTGGCCATCACTGTCCCCCCCCACAAGAGGATGCACAAACCAGGCATGGGGGTGGTGTGTGGCTCAGTGAGTTAGGATGCTGTGTTTTTGATTGGAAGGTCACCAGTTCAAATCCCAGGGTCAACAGAGTGATTTCACCATTGGGCCCTTAACCCCTAGTTGCTCAATGGACTGTTGGATCCTGCTTCCTCAAAAATGTATGTTGCTGTGGATAAAAATGACAGCTTATATTTTAAAAAAGGTAAAGGTAAGTAGGCACATCTCAAAGCACAACCAATACAGACTAGCTAGAAAAAAGTCTCCATCCCCTTAAGCTTACATTGTACATCCTCCTGCTCTCAGCATAATCATGGAGTCCACCCAAACAGGAACAGTAAGCCTTTGTGATGGAGAGTTGAAAACATTTACCAGCCTGTGCTTCTAATGACTAATAACAGAAAATGATCCTGTTCCTAAAACAAAAAAAAGAAATCCAACAAACAAACTCTGACAACTTTCAGACCCAGGGGTCTCACAGTCATTCAAAGCAGATGAAATTATTATTATTAAAAAAAAAAGCCAACATACTGAGACAAATGAAGGCCCAGAATCCTTCCCTATATAAACATGAAAAATCTTGTGGCTCGCAGCTGGGCACTTGCAGAATGCCTGGCAGTTTCTTTGTCTATGGAATGCATTGTGTGAAACTCGGGCTTAGCACCGCTCAAGGTGTAAACTCTCGCCTTGCCCCTGAAGCTCAGAGCCATGTTGGAAAGACACCAAGACGAGCACAACACCCCCTACACACCACCAGCACCACCATATCAGTAAAGAGCCCTTGCGATGCAATTCGAAAGAAAATGAGTCGAGTTCAGGATGCTGTTGATAAGGTATCATTTGATGTTGCAAGACAGATACACACCACTATGCTCAGTGGACAATTTTTAATGCACAATAATGCTACCTTTTTCCAAAGACCATCAATATTTTTGTCACCCATCAGTTGTTAGACTGAGATCTTTCACCAGTGCATCACCAGTGCACCACCTGTTACCATCCACCATCCCCTCCTTGCCCTGAGTCACATTTTTTGCCCAAATAACCAGCAGATAAACCTGCACTAGAAACTCCGCAGAGAACATGACACTTAAAATCGCATTTTTTTTGGCAAAAATCCATATTCCAAGAAATATAAAAATAATAAAAAATTAAACATTAGTCCACACTAATTCATTCATAATTCAAAGCAACAGTAATAAGTACCTGCTCTTCCGATAAGTATGATTTTCCCCCTTTTCAATTCTGAAAAATGGAAAAAATAAAAGGATCTAATCTGTCTGTAGAGCTATGTGTGTCTGTCTTCATGTCTTGATCAGCCCTTAATATAACAGCAGGGCAACTCTGCTTCCTCTCCTACTTAAGGAGGCAAAAAAAAAAAGTCAGCTCAGGTCGATGGCACTCAGTCAGCAGACAATGCTTCCCGTAAAATCAATGATGTTCAGGTTTAGCTATCACTCTGAGAAGCAAAAATAACTGTGGCTCTGACGGTACTGCAGGTGGAGCATTGCTGCAGTAGGGAAAGCAGCATTTGGGAGTACTTCAAGGGGCATGAAGTGACCTCCCACCCCACATCAAAACCACTGCACTGCCCTGCACTACTAACACTATAAAACCCAACAGAACCTTCCAGGGAACTGAAGTATTTTTTATTTTTTTTTTTAGATGAGTACGTTGTAAATCTGGGATTTTAACTATTTTTTGAGAAGAATAGGCCGGGAATACAAAACATGAGCAGCCAGAATGAAAGGTAACCTGCCAAACCACTGTGTGTGACAATAAGGACGCTCGCTTTCCAACAGGACACAGAGTGCAGAGCCAAGCGGCCGAGACAACGAGAACTTCAAAGCTAATGCTGCCCACGTGTCATTTCACACGAGTTAAAAAAAGCCTGTGAGGCAATTACAAAGAGTTAATTAGCCATGGGTTAATTACCTAATTCTAAAGGAAGTTAGTTAAAAATATAGTGTGTAGTGATGAGTGAGGTATTGGCACTATGTGGTAGGCAGGGGGCCCCTGACAAAGATGGGAACAGGCTGCAGGAGCTGGGGGGGGGGCACTGCCCCGCATGCACCAGGCAGAGTCAGGAGTTAAAAGGGTACGTTCAGGTTTTAAACGACACTGCCATTACTTTAGCTTTCAGTCGTCGTCTCACAAATCTCACAAAGCCGATTTTCCACAGTCTCAACAATGCAAATCAATCACAGGTGACAGTGGTCAAGAAAACACTGCTGCTAAATTCCCTGTTAAAGTGAAATACTGTAAATAAGTAAAGTTCAAAGCAGTGGGTTACCGCTTTCATGATACGGAGCCCAAGAGTAGCACAGCCACAGGCCGCACAGCGAGCCTCCCCCAGCGGACCATCTGTGCTCTCTAAATGCATTACTTATCTGCGGGATAAAGGTATCGATGTATGATCAGAGACGAGCAATTGCACTCCTACCACAAAACCTTCATTTGACCCCAGGCAACTTGGCTGACACTGCACAGCATTAGACAGGAACCCGGGGGAGGGGTGACAGGGTGAGGGAGAGGGAACACGTCAGACTGTGTGTGCATGCATGTGTGTGTCACTGCGCATGTATAGGAATAACTCGCAAGGGATGCTGTTTCTCTGTGACAAGACCCAAGGACTGTGTGTCATGTTAAGATGGGCTCACACTGAACCAGGTGGGGCTCTTCAGGGTAGCCTGTGTGCCCCTGGCGCTGATCACGGCAATGCTGGCAGCATGGGCTCCACGTACAGGGATGGCAGTACTGTCTCGCTCACCTGCAGTTCCTCCGAACATCAGCTGATCCCCCATCTCAGGCAGCCCCCACCCATTCAACATCAGCTTTCCCGTGAAAGGTCACCAGGCTGTGAGGCACAGAGATTAAAGGCAGCCAGGCCTCACACTTTCAATTTCATTAATTATTCAACCTCCACTATTTCTGTCTCTGGAAAGATTCCTTTATTTCGGCCAAAGTGGGAGATGAAATCTGCTGACCCCAAACGTGTTTCTTTATTTTGGCTGTAATTTTATTAATGTATGTATTTTAATGAGGGTGGCATGGTGGTGCAGTGGTTAGCACTGTTGCCTCACACCTCTGGGACCCGGGTTCGAGTCTCTGCCTGGGTGGAGTGTGTGGAGTTTGCATGTACTCCCCGTGTCGTCGTGGGGTTTCCTCTGGGTACTCTGGTTTCCCCCCCTACAGTCCAGAGACATGCTGAGGCTAATTGGGGATGCTAAATTGCCCGTAGGTGTGCATGTGTGAGTGACAGGTGTGTGCGTGTGCCCTGCGATGGGCTGGCCCCCTGTCCAGGGTTGTTCCCTGCCTCGTGCCCGTTGCTTCCGGGATAGGCTCCG
>JAODJW010000019.1:1989090-2007436 GCA_026777045.1 Hyperopisus bebe
CGGGGCCGCTCCCTCACACTGTGACGTCAGTGGCTTAGCGCTGGGTGCGGGGCCGCTCCCTCACACTGTGACGTCAGTGGCTTAGCGCTGGGTGCGGGGCCGCTCCCTCACACTGTGACGTCAGCTGCTCAGTGCTGGGTGCGGGGTCGCTCCCTCACTTAGGCAGATAAGTTTATGAGCTTTTGTTCAGAGTGAAAAATATTTTCACAGACTTACATATGTATGTGCAGAAAATACAAAATATAATGAAATTTGAATTTAGATTCGGGGGGAAGAAAATTAACATGTCACTGAGGAATCACCCACTGTTAAGATTTAATTAAATTCTTTAAATTATTTCTTTATATAGATAATACATAAAACCAAATGAATACCCAGGAAAATATTAAAATGCCAGACAACAGCTCATCGCTATTCAAGCCCAGGACACACCGTAGCCCTTCAAGGCATTCCTCGCTCACACACCTCACTGCTGCTGCTTCAGCTCAGTGAGGGAGGTGGGCAAGTGGAGTGTTTTAAGTAATCCTCGTTTGCACAGACCATAATTGATTGCGTAATCCTGGTTTAACATGCACGAAACCCACTTCAGAATCTAAGAGAAAAGTGAATGGCTTACGCAGACAAATTTGTGTCCAGGTGCCATGTCTAGGTACCTGCCAATATCCATACCCATGAAGGAATGGCTGTCTGGATCACCGTTGCGAAACAACTGAGTGGGATCATTAAATATCTGTCTTTTATTCTGATCGTAGCTTCGCATATAGATCAAAGGGGCTCCTTCTCAGCTCCCTCAAATTGTGACACTATGCCTACTTTGCAATAGCTTCTGCTATTCCTGCACGAATAAAGACAATAAAACTGAGAAGATTAACACACAAGCACAATTAGCATGAGCTGCCAGGGGGTGGTGCCGCCCAGCCTGGTTGGGAGAAGAGACTCCAGGACACGCGCGGTGTAAATCACGCCACAGAGGGCGCTGTCGGAAACCCACCATGTTTTATGAAACACAGAGGAAGCCGAACAGGGAACATCTGTTCTCTCTTAACGATTAAATACACAGAGAGCAGACTGTGGGGATCCCAGGACCGGCATGCCTCTGTGATCGAAGGGGACAAGCTTGCCTGTAAACAAGAGACATGTGGGGAGCGGCACAGAAGTGGGGGGGTCAGCGCCAGAGCCACATGAGGGAGCTTCCTCAAGCCCACCAGTTGGACCCAGACTTGCGCAGGCAGAGATACAGGTAGACACAAAGACAAGTAAAAGTCCAGTTGGACAGACAGAGAGAGAAACAGACAGACACACAAACTGGTACACGGGCAGATAGAGGCACAGACAGACAGACACATAGCCAGGCAGGCTGGATGAAAGACAGAAAGCGGGACAGACACATAGACCAATAGGCAGGCAGGCAGACAGACAGGCAGACAGACAGAGAGAGGCAGATGGTAATGAAAACGGCTTCAAATTAAGTTTGATCAATAATTTGGTATCCATCCTATCTGTATTTATTCCGAAAGCTCACTCCTCTTCCCAAACCTTCAATGTGAGCCAGTGTAAAAGTCCAGGAGAAGTTCTGACAACAGCAGCTAGAAGTAACAAGGGACGATAAAGCAGATTTAGCAAATTTCTGCCTGAATTTCAGTCACAACCAGAGCGTAGCTTTCAGTAGCACACAGGAAAACCCTCTTCGCAAGCTTCTAAATGCTAACCTCTGCTTTCATCAGCAGAGAGCCGACCAGCTCAGAAAGAAGTCGGTCTGTAATTAGGGTCTGTCAGTCCACCCGCCCGCCGGCCGGCCGGCTCGCACAGGTCTGGTTGCCATGCTAACATTCCGCCGGGAAATGCTGCCTCTCTTTCCCAAATTCTCCCTGCGTGGCTGGAAGAGGCCCTGGCTGCTTGCCCACCTTGGCGAGATGCATGTTTCAGCTGTCTGGGGCCAAGTGACGAAACGGCACATAAAGACAGAGGAAACCTGAGCGCTTGCAGCCCCCAGGTGCATGACTGGTGGGGGTGGGGGGGGTTCATTTTGCACAACACAAAAGATCTATTGTGCTGTGAAACTTTATATACATGTTAGAAAGCTGAAACCCTTCACCTCAACAAGCAGGATTCTTGCAACTGTGAGTGAGATAGAATTACCATCCATTCTTTCCAAGTAAGAAAGAAAAAAATGACAAGCCTTCAATCATAGAAAAAGACATTGTAAAAAACTAAGTCATACAAAGTCACCTAGGAGCAGTCAGCAGTCACTTCTATGGACCATAAGGAGACTGAGTGTGGCCCCACAAACCTATAAACACTGTCTACCACCACCTTGCTTAGCAAATCACCTGAACTTTAACTAGACCTACATTACTGATATATTGGCCAATGGCAAGATTCCACTTGAAAGCATGACGCTATGAAGAATCCCAGTTTACGTCGGCTGAAAACATTCATACGGTCAGCGAGTACAAAGAGGTATTTATTGTGCCCCTTTGGAACAAGTTTATTCTTGTCCAAAAGGAAAAAGCAGAGCTCTCTACCTGCCCCTTCCCTTGAAATGCTTCAGGAGGATGACGGCACAAATAAACGATGAAGCCAAACCTCCCAGTTAGAAGGTAAAGGGGAATAAAATCAAACTGAGCGCGAAACCGAGGCAGATGGATGCTGGGTGGGCCACTCAGGGCCAGCTGGAAGGGAGCCGCAATGGGGGGGCTGGCAAGGGCTCCTCATTCTACTGGAACTCCAGCAAAAAGGTGCTCCAGGTACTGGGGAGGTGGACAGCAGAGCCAGACTGGAGCATCTGCCAGGCTAGGACAAGGATAAGGCACCTATGGAGGCGAGTGCCCCCACGCTGACAGGAAGTAACAGAATTGGGGGGGGGCACATCTCCTTATGATCCACCCTAACCCCTCCTCCATTAACCCGTCATTCAGGATTCTCTTCAGAGAGTAGTGAAAACAGCAGGTAAAATGGTACAATTTTAACAACGATAAAGCAGAAAGAGAAACCGATTAGGCAGTTTTGTGTGGGCATTGTTTTATGGAAGTTTTCACAGTTTCAAAAGGAATTAATGAAGCTGACAAAAGAGGAGATTTCAAATCCAAACAGCACTGGCAGGAAGTACATTTTGCTATGACACCGTAAAGTAGATCTTATTGTGATGGCGATGAGTGTTTGGGAAACATGCTGGAATTTCAACAGTGCAAACCTTTAAAACCAAACTTCCATAAACTCATTCAGATAAGGGAATAACTAGTCACAGTATCCCAACTGGGTAATTCTTTCACATTCTCGTTATTGGTTCACTTTAAACATGCAAACATTTTTCAGTTTGTTACTCAAAAGCAAGAGACAATTTCAGCTAGTATGACCTTCGAGTGTAACACAGCACCTGGGATTCAATCCAGCAACCTTCAGGCTGAGTCTCCTTTGTTAACCACTATGCAGCCAGTGGGTCCCGAAGCTTTGGCTGTCTTGGAAAAACATTCATTTATTCATTCAAACAAAAAAAAAAAAAAGTACCTGTGTTTGAGGAGGCTACATTTAAATTCAGAGGGTGTGCCCAGATGTATAGCTTTCTGTTAATGAACAATAGCTGTACTGTTCCCATGGATACTGAGATTGGGACACCTAGCTGCTAAAAAGTCCATCCATATGTTTTCAGAGAAGGATGCATCTATGCTTGTTTAGCTGCAAAAAAATGCTTTCCCATGATGCCTCCCCAACAGCACCAGTGCAGGATAAAAACAAGGAGAGGCTGAATTCCCAGTAAGATGCTCTCTTGGTGTAGGTGGAAAAGGCCACAGAACATACACACTTATTTCACAGCTCCCTGAGATTCACATGTTCTCCACAGAATGGAACGAGGTGTCTCCTGTGAAAGGCCAGAGGCCCTTCCCCTCTCTGCCAGCACCCAATTCCCTCATGAGCAGGCCTGTAATATCCCAAGGGGTAAAACAGAGGGGTAAAAGCAACCGAGTACTGCTTTCACCTTGGCCATGGGACACATTTTCACACAGAGCCACCACTCAGCTCACTCATTTCTCCACAGCTCTGAATAACTCCGAGCCCCCTTCCTTTTGATGGTCATGACCGCCTCTCGTCTGACAAAGGTTCTATTTTGAAAGGTCCCCAAAGTGGCAGCGCATGATTCAGAAACAAACTCGCCTGTCTGGCTTCCCTTGCCCGTGTCCCAAACCTTCCATTGGTGGGTGTGGCCCGGACGGGCTGCTTGACGTGGCTAGTAGGCAATGAGAAAAATCAAACACTGATCTTAAACTTGCCACATATGAATACAGCCTCTCTGGCCGTATGGCCATCTCACCCCGGAAAACACGACTAAGATGTAAAGGCCGGAGCTAAGCTATGTTTACTATGCCGTGTAACGTCCCGCGCAGCCCACATCTGAAGCTATGTGCTCGCATGTCTCTGGACGTGGCGCGGCCCCTACAAAACACCCGCTGCTTTCCTCCCCCTGCGCCCATTCATGCAAACCATGCAGATGAAAAGGAAACATTATGCCAAATATGAAGCAGGTCTTTGTTTGCACTCCCTGTCTGAGGTTGGGCCTGCGTGGAAGGCCAGGCTGATGTGGAGGATATCTTCTTTGTCATAGCTTGTCCAGAGAGCTTCAGAGAAGGATATGCATATTTTAGTGGCCGCATTATTCCCTGCGCTTGCTTGTGTTCCAGTTTAAACGGGCCCACGTTTGAAGTCGCTAACAGCTGTGGTGTTCTAGTCCTTGTTTAAAGGTCAAGCCACTGAACTGACTTCACATGAAAAGAAAGAGGGAGCGACTAAAAAAGTGGAGGGGGTCAGATCCATAGAGAGAGAGAAACCATGCAGGGGAAAAGAGACAGAAAGTGAGCGAGAGAGACACTGACATAACAAGGGATTAGCTGCAAGAGGTTAAAAGTTTGTTGAATTGCATCTGGCTGCCCGCCTGCTCCCCTGTTTACCGCCCTGGGCTGGCACATCCACTGCCAGCGCTAACCGCACCTGAACTCCTCAACCATGCTTCAAAATGCAGGAACAAAAGGCCGAACACCCAAAGCTGTCCTCTACAATGTGCCACCATGCATGCCAAGCCTGTGATTCTGAAAGCAAGGCTTGGGGCTGGGGGGCGTGGCCGACAGTGGCTTAGAAAAGCATTTCTGCTGCCCTCCATCCCCCCCCCCCCCATTTGCTTCCCTCAAAGGTCATAAATAACATTGGGGGGGGGGGGCACCAAAAGTCCGAATCTAGGTGGGTTGGTCAATGGCAATCAGACTTTCGTAAGATTTTCGTTAACTGGAAATGCGTGGAATCAGATTCTCAAACAGCTACATTTGCACAGATGCAGGCATCAAGTGCGATGAAGCATGAATAGCTCGCATTTATATGCAATTATATTTATACGTCTGACCCTGTCGTGGGTGGGGTGACCTCTAGGGGGCGTGAATCCGTGCGCGCAAAGCAGTTTCCGAGTTCACTTCGGCCTCAATCTGGCCTCTGTTTCCTTTGACGGAGCAGCCCCAGATCACACAGCAACTGTCGTTAAATGTTTATAAAGTATCGGTTTTCCGACGTTCTGTTTGGACAGCTGCCTGACAGTGGGGAGTCACAAGATGGAACTTTTGAACAGGTCCTTACATGGAATTAACGTCTCATTAAAATGTTAAAAAAACACACACACATGTTGAGCAACTGCGACCCAAACGGCGCCTTTGGCAAATGGCACTGTGAAGGTCTGCGGCCTCCCAGTCACATGGCAGCATTGGTCTCACCTCAGCTTTTCGGCGAGAACATTGGGGACGGGGACAAGTCACAGCGAGTGAGGGGCTCGGCATAAAGCTTCACGCCAGCCACAGGGGAAGACGCCAAAAAACTACCCGCATCTGGTAATCTACACAGTCTGCCCAGGTCAGCTTTGAAGAGGAAAGCAGTCAATGAAAGAATGCAGTTAGAAAAATTAAAGAATGGTATTTTTCTCTGTGGAGAGACGTAACAACCGGACCTGGCTCAGGCTGCCTGAAGGACAGCGAGGTAGAGCTTTGTACAAAGCTGTTGCTCTCTCAAAGTTGAAACTTCAAAGGAGAAAACGGGGCTCCGCTGCCGTGAGCCAAGAACTGACGCCACCAGCAGAGCGCGAGAGCTTCAGGACATTCGAACTGCAAATTTTTCACTCATAAAGCATCTGTCTTCATCCCCAAACAGAGGCTCTCCACCCAGATTTGGCGACATGAAATACACAAAACCTACTGGATAAACAAAGAGGTTCGTAACAGATTAGAGTCGGTGTACGCGCGCCACGGGATGCAAGGAAGAACCGCTGGTGAGGATGAAGAAGGGCTCAGGAAGTCCTCAAGAAGTAAACAATGCAGCAGAACAGCACTGGCACTTATTTATTAAGAGATCCAGAGGCAATGCTGGAGTGGATGAAAGAGAACAAATGTAGAATTAAGTTCACTATAAATTTGAAATTGGTTATACATAATCCTGGATGTACAAAAGTACACAAGGACAACTTTACGATGGTGTGGAAAGAGCAGCAGAGTGTAATCGCTGCTTTAAAAAACTCCTGTATGTCAATCTTGGCTTGGGTGAGATAAGCCCCTTTTGGGATAAGGAGCATCACATGTATGCCAGACTGCCTGCTGTATATCCCTGTAGATGGGGGGGATAAACCATTAGCCCAAGATTGAAAATATGAGGTCGGGCTGAAGAGAACAGTTACTCTAACTTAAGACAAGGTCGAGCATTAAAGATCTTTTTGGGAACAGTCTGACCTGCCTTCTATGCACTTTTATTAGTAGGCGAAAACTTGCCCCGCCTTCTCCTTCCCAAACCATGTCTCCTATTGGTCAAGGGCTGCTATGGGCAGCCGAGTACACCAACTGCATTGCCTGCAACGGTGGGTCTTCCTTGGGTCTTTCAGCCTGGACGACTACGTGTTCACAAAAAGGTTACATGCTAACCTAAAGGGAATATTATCCCCATTCTGCTACAGGCATTTGATAAAAGCCATATATGCTCTGTGTTCTGGAAAATGTGGAGAGAATGGAGATGAGAAGCCATGGTGAAGAACACAGTTGTCTGGTAGCTAAGGGGGCCAGTGTCAGGGGTCAAGGGTCACCGACGTTTGCCTAATGAATGCCACATGCAATTTCCTACTAGAAGGTTGAGCACGCAGCCTCAGGCTGTGATGACCTGCAAGTTAGGGATGAAACGGCATGGGAATGCAGGAGAAAACTGATATTTTGCTTCTTTAGGTACAATCTCTTGACCCAGACCAAGATAAGTGCACAGCAGATATTTATTTACAGCTCACATAGTAAAACGGTCAAAAGAATTGGGGAATTAAATCGTTTCAACTGCTTTCAGTAAAAATTGATGAAGAAAAATAATTCGCTTTTAATACTTTAATATGCCTATTACTGACATCTAACAATACTCTGATACAGCCTTCCACGCATTTGTTTTTAATAAGCCTTCGTAACAGACTCCCATCACTTGAAGCACACCGGTTGGGGCTTCCTGTGGCACCCTCATGCGGTGATGCCGCTGGCGTAAAGCAGCTGCCATGCCTGTGCTGCCTGAAGGCACCGCCCTGACCCGCCGACAGGAACAGGTTCGGGGCCTCACACCGCTGACAAATAGCCCTGGGTACCACGTTCGCTATTGCCGGCTGATATGTCAGTAACCTTCATTGATCTACTGCTAGCAGGGAAAGCCTTATCTCTGTCCGCTATGATATACGACGGCTTCCAGCACCCTACTTTTTAATAGACTGCACTGTAGGTGGTTGAGTCACAGGGCAACGGTCCCAACAGTCAACGCCGAATGCCAGCCTCTGCTCCCATCCGGCTTACAGGCCCCCGTTTTCTCCAGGAGGGGGAACCAGCTAGGCTGCCACGCTCCCCTCCCCAAGTGCCGCCCCCCACCCCCCAGAGTTAAGCCCCCATCATCAAACTTATTACCCCGACAAATCTAACCAGATCTACACCAGGAACTCTGCCAAGGTGGCTTGTCACCTGGCATGGGGCCAAAGGGCCTCTGGGGAAAAGGGAGGAAAACACAGAGCAGGCAGGAGCAACGGCACTCAGGAAAAACAGGCCTTGAGGAAATCAATAGGGATATAAATGGCCGAGAGGGAGAGAGAGAGAGAGCAGGAAGGCCGGGACAGGTTCTATCGTGGGAAGGAAGCTATGAAGCTGTAAGAGGGAAAACGACAGAAAAAGCTGGAGTAGAGGAGGGAAAAATAGCAGCTCTGCCATCACAAAACTGAGAATGAGATAAAGTTTAATTTGGCTGACACCAGACAATGCCTGTAAAGGAGAAACAGTGACAGACAGATTGGGAACCCGACCACCTCAGTTACACTAACAACAACAAAGCCAGCAATGTAATCAAGCCTCAGGACCCCCCCCCCCCCCCCCCATTGTCCCACCCATCTCACACACACACCTCTATTGCCTTTTAATTTAAAGGCAACAAACTTTAATGCCATTACATTAGTAGTGTTGCTAATGCCGTAAAGTGAATGTGCAAATCATGACAACAACCTAACACAAAACGGAGACGTTAAATCACAAATCTGAAATGACTGCCGGTCCCTCTCATGCACCCCCAGTGTTCAGGGGTTCGAATAGGCTCTAGATGAATACTGTGGATGGGCCAGCTGAAGAATTATCCCACTTATTGATTTTGGCTGTGGGGTATTAGAGAAGGAAGAGGCAGTTTATCGGGGAGGGCTCTCCGCGCATATTTACTAAATAAACGAGTCTTTTGTGGGCTTAAAGTCTCCATTACTGGCCGGTACCAGGACAGATCCTCCGCTGCTCTGGGCCTGTGGCTGCTGCCTCTTGTGCTTAACTGTTCCCTTTGATGGTCATGGCCTCGACAAGTCACCCCCACACCCCCAACCCTAAACCCTGATGCCAGTGCGCAGTGTCACTGAATTCACACTGACCAGCTAAAACCATCCCCACCACATCCCAGTCTGAAGCTGAGGCCTTGCTGGTTTAATGTAATCCTGCTGGCTCCAGAATTTTCAGGAACATAATCGCAGAGATAATGAAGCTAGCATAATCCCAAGGAGAGAGCTAATGCTTCCACTAATCACTGTGAAATTCACATTTTATTCACTGCGAAAAATGACTCAGTAAAACATGTGATGGAGTGCAGCCATTCCTGAGAATTCTGGCAAACATTTCAGTTCAAAACAAAACCAAAGAAAATGCATTGCTCTTTTTTGTTAAAACAAACATGCACATCAGATAAACACATGAGTACTATGACAGCAATTCACTGCAAAGCACTTGTAAAATGCACAGTACAAGTCAAACTTTGCCTGAGTAACAGTGAGATACATCCTGGAAACTTTAACGCACATCACAACATTCAAATGCAACAGATGAAGTTGCAAACTGGTCATCCAGGTGGTTATGTGTAAAGAGAAAAATCTCCATTACCCTTCATCACAGAACAAGAATCATTCTTTGGAGACGCGCCCTTAACGCCGTGACTGAGGACAGCGCAATGAGACGTGGAAGGGCATTCTCCTGACTGGCAACGCTCCTGCTGAACATTCATATCAGGGATGTTCAGATGACAGGTGTGCTACAGGTTTTCATTTCATTGCTCCCCCTGCACTCTGTGGGAGACACTCTTTCCCGAATGTAAATAAAGAGCTAAACGCTTAAGGGTACATCTTACAAATGCCTCCAAGCTCATTTTATCCTGCCTCAGTGAAATGTTTACCTGCTTAGTTAAAAAAACAGCAGTATGCAATGTGCAGTGTGTGCACATGTAGCCCAAAGAGATTAAAAACCCTCTGCACTTCTGAGTGGTTGAAGTTGCATTTGGTATTCCTTGAAGCTCTGAAATTTCATTTTGGCTTAATCACATGTAACTACGGAGTACATTTAAAGTATGTTTAAAGTGTCTGACCTTCCTAAGCAATATTTCCAGTAGGCTGGTCACATGTCAAAAATCTAGAAACATTTATATGAGCATTTTTAAAGCATGGACAGACTAAACCAGGTAGAGCAGGGAGGAGATATTTTCAGTGTAGACTAACCCAAGAGAAGTAGGAGGAGATGCCTTTAGTGTAGAGTAAGCCAGGAGGAGCAGGAGATGCCTTTAGTGTAGAGTAACCCAGGAGGAGCAGGGAGGAGATGCCCTCGATGCAGGCAGATCGAAGAGGAGTGAGGTATCATGCTAGTCAGAAAGGTCAGTGCTCCTTCACAGCTGACCTGCATACCCTGACTCAGAGCCAGCCCTGTAATTTGCCAGGGGCGGAGATAAGATTTATCTCAGGACCTGATTAAGTTTTTAAATTTACACTCCAATCAATAACCGGGGTCTATTGGCAATGTGTCTAAAACTCTATTTACCAAAGGATTCCCTGCTATCAATTGATCAAGGATCCAACAGCTATAAATTATGGGCAAACATAAGTCCATGCACTGGGGAGGGTGTGACTTTACAATTAAAAATATTATCTAAAGGGTGCAAAAGAGATGAGAGAAAGTTTTCACGACATGACAAAAATCGATATCCCCAGCAGGCCTGATGTTTGTGTACAGCACCCCTCGAGCTGCAGAGATAACAGCCGCCCTGGGAGCTGAAAAGACAGGTAGAGCTGGGTGTGGTGCTTTCGGGGTGGGGGTGGTGAAGTATATCACAGAATGTGACCTGATCAAATCTCTCCTTCTGCTACTGATGTAGGATAAAAGATAACATTGAGCTGCCCTTCTGCTTCTACGTTCTCAGAGACAATGCAAAGCAGGGCTAAATGCTATTTCTACTGGCAGCTTGAGCATAAATTTAAAGATTCAGTCACGCTAGTCCCCGTTCTGCTTCCAGGGTGGAGAATTTCCATCGATTCTCCCCCACCTCACTGAGCCTCCTCTATAGCTTTTGGACCGCAGACCTCAGTCTTCTTTTTGGAAATTCCTAATGGGTTGTGCAAGTATTCGAATAAAAACTTTGTGTAAATGTTCACCAAACTTCTTTAGCAGAAGTAAAACAATTAACTGTGACAAAGTAAACATCTGTAGTTGCTTTTCTTGACTTCATTCCCATAGTAGCCTTGACATTTCTATAAGAGGCTCTCTGTTCTCAGAGTGACTACTCTTGACCCTGTTTTTATTTTATTTTATTCTTCCTCTGCAGAAAAACACCATCAGGAGAAAAGTGCTGATTTGATTAATAGTTAACCAAACAGTAAGGTGTCTGTGCTTTTTTGTTTTAACACTAACAGAATTTATGAACGCCTGGAAAAATCTGGATCACAGAAGCAAAAGAATTTGTATACGTATGAATATACAAGATTTATAAGCCTATAAATGAATCAAATCTGTCATAAGACATTAATGTAAGTAGAAGTTTAATTCTGCACAAACGAAGATTATGCCCCACCTTCGTGCGAAGGCACACAGGTGCTACCAGGCCGTGAGGAAGATGCTTCGGCAGGATCTCAGCTTCCACTGAACTGTGCCAGAAGTTCATTCCCGACTGTCAATCACCACAGCTGGACCGTTCTCCAATTTGTGGGGAATAAGTTAATATTCTATTTATAGGTCATAAATAAACAAATAAACAAACAAAGAAATAAATACTACTGTTGTTCTGCATCAGCTGCTGTGGTATTTCCTTTCAGACTGTCCCACGCGTCCCGCCACATTCTCCGGACATGGTTCACGTTTCCAGCACCTCCCTGAGGAATCCTCTCTCTTGTTTTTGGGTGATTTGGCTCAGGCAATTAGTTTGAAGTTCAAAGATATGACTATAATGGGAAACATTTGACTGTCTTGCTCAGGATTCTAATAGCAACTATAATTAGCCAACTTAATTTCTCATTGAATATCAAAACAAGTTCATTTCCATATCAAGATCTTATTCTGCACCACAGAAAAGCAATTCCTTTGAAACCATTTAGAAAACCCTACTTTTAATACATCTAATAAACAAGCTGGCACTGTAAATCTAAACAGTTTATAAACGCGCATGAGCATGCGAGCGTGCACGCGCACCCACGGTTGGGTTTTGCAACCTGTCTGTAAGCATTCTGCAGAGCTCTGTTGTGACAAACGGCCCCAGCCGTATCGATGCTAACGAGCCTGATGGCCACTCTTAACACTCCAGATCTGGCACTGAAGTGAAGTGGCGGCTGTGTCCCCAGAACGACACTTTACTGAACAAGGGCCTGGATAAGGCTGCACTCGCTCCAGGATGCTTTCAGGATTAACATATGTCCCTGTATTTCAGGCTTTCAGCAGCAAATGAAGGGATTTCATAAATATGGCATGGATACACACTCCATCGATAAAATAACAGCTTGGCCACTGAAAAATCAAACGGACGTACTCTGCCGGATGAAAATGGGGTCTTTTCACTCGTGATATTGTAATAAAGAAATGAGTAATGACAGCAATAAAAAATGTGAACCCCTAAGTAAATAGCTGTGTTCTTTAACCAGTCGTAAATTTACCCAAACTTTTTGTTCTGATTCTTTTCAAGTACAAATGGTCCTTCAGAGCCATTTGATGACCCCCTTTGTCCAGGGGTCCAGTAAAGGGGTGGGGGGGGGCGCTGAGTGCCGGCAGACGGCCGGGGAGCAGGGTGAGGCTGGTTCCAGCGTCCCCCTCGCCGGTGGAACAGCTTCACCCAGCCCAGGCCTGATGCTTCCAGCTCGCTCCCTGCAAACTTTTCTGTTGATATGCAAAGCAGAGCGAATCATTCCGGTCACCATGGTGAAAAAAGCCCCTCCCTCACACAAATGTAATGATTAATCGCAGCTTTGATGACAATGGCCGGCGTTGTGGTTCTTACAAGGAGGCCAGGGGGGCAGCAGCAGCAGGGGGAGCGTCCTACAGCTGATCCCCCGCTGCCCGTTTTCCCTCTGCTCATTATGGGACAGCCCTTGGATGGGGGACACACGCTCTTTAGCACCATGTGTCCTCAGAAACGCCAAGAGCACACAAGAGCAGAAGAACCACATGCTAATCAACCAAACTATCCAGACACAAAGCACCTGCCATTTTTTTTGGTTTTATTATTGCCACCCTGCCCCATGCAAAACTTTTATTGCACTGCAGACCAGAAAAAAAAAGCCTGAAGGTAAACAAAGGCAAGCTGTAACGGAGACACCGGCAAAGGCTCATATGGTTCTTCTCATGAAACATCAGAGACAAAAATTATGTTCTTAAAAAATAAATCACAATTATTAATCAATTTCTGCTGCCGGGCATTATGCAGGAAGACAACCAGGACTGTGGAGGTCAATAACTCAATCGCCAAGTTTGGGCTGCCTTCCCAAGAGCTCCTATTCATAAGGAGGTAACCCACATGTTTTTTTATCTAATGCCCTGCACAGTAAAATTTTAATAGCAAAACTTTAATGCCAGTGTCACATGAAATATCCTTCCCTCTACCAGACTCAACTGCACATGTAAACTGATGTGTACAGGCATGAATTGTTGCATCTCACATTCAAACATAACTGCCGTTAAAAGCCATTAATGCATCATGAAGAGACGAGGTTTCTAAACACAGGGAAAACAAATAGTGACCAAAGAGCAGAGATAAAGAAAGCCTAGCAGTCAAATGAGCTCCTTTAAGCTCCTGACCATCTGCAGAAGGGAGAGGGTGCAGGAGGCTTACAGAGCGGGGTCCAGCCAGGCCCGCGGCAGAAGCACCTGGGTAACCCCACCATGACAGTGTGAGCCCCCTGCCCCTCTTCCCTCCGCCTAAGCAATCGCACACATTTGCATTCCTGATGGACTGAGGCAGGATTAAGGCCTAAACGGCCCCCTCGCTCACACACAGGTTTATGTTCATAGCTGTGTAGGGACCATCCATTCATTTCTATGGACATAACCCTAACCCCAACTATGACAACCTTAACCCCTTCCAGCCCTAACCTTAACCGTAAGTAACCAAAGAAAATACAAAACTTTTACCATTTTCATTTTTTTTGCATTCACAGATTACAAAAAACACGCAAATGGTAGTGACTAGGAGAGGGAGAGAAAGAGAATAAAGAGGACCGCAGGAGTTTGAAACAATCTAGAAAAAGAGGATCAAACTATTTAGGAAGCAGGATGAGAGCGGAAGTAGAAAAAGAGGAAGTGACAGAATGTTTTGAAATGGCTAAAAAAGACACACAGTGAGTCTGGGAAAGATTTTCCATGGTGTTCGCATCCACATGGATATCCAAGTGTATTCTGGTGTGTGTGGAGCAATGTGACCCGTTGCCCTTTCCCAGGACAGGGGTCTGGGGGAGGGCTCGTATTTTTTGCTCCTATCAAGCTGGCAGGGTGGGACGGGTTAAGGAATGGCGGAGAGCAGCTGCTTTCAAACCGGGATTGGAGACACTGACTCCCGGCCCCCCTGGAGCACTCCCTCCCCTAACAGCAACAGACAGGTATGGGGCTACACGTGAGGGGCACGCAACATGGCAGGGAGAACAAAGGGAGGCATGTGGATGGGTCGTTCTCACGCACACCAGCTCCCTCTCTGCCTCTGAGTGATGGAGGCACACAGCTGACACGGTCACTTGTTCCCTGGCTGTTTATTGGGAGGGGTTCCCCGGAAGCAACGGGGCTCCAAGGCGCCACCACGCAGCAGAGGTGGCTTGTCAGTGGCAGACACGGGGACTCACAAGGAGCAGAGGCCAATTAGGCTTGGCCGCCGGAAGCGAACCCGCACCTCTCTGCTACAAACAGAACAGGACCCGAAAGTAAATTATCCAGCAATGCTATATGAAAGGTCAGCTTTCAAAACATGCCAACACCGGTGAAAGCAGAATTCCAAACATATCTCCTGGCTTGCACTGAAAAGGTTGTTTTATTATCATAATTGCATTACTGTTAACAACTTATAGCACCACGGTTACTCATAGGGCAACACTCAGCCAACAATGCTGATTCTCGAATTCTGCTTACCACCTAAACTGCGAGTACAGACCCTCAGGATGGCCGCCACATGACCCCAGGGTCCTTGGTATGAGGCACCTAACTCTCATTTGCATAGCACAAACCACAGAAGTGAGTACAGCTCTATGGAAATTTCATCTCTGCACAAATTAGTGCACCAAGTAACCAGTTACAAACAGACAAACTTCACAAAATGTGTTCTGCAACCCTTTCACAATCAGGCCTGGTGAGGAACCTCAGCTAAGGATTAGGGTTAAGGGTTTAAACCCACACCTTTCTGAATATGGGCATAAATCCCCATACTATTGAGAGTAGATGTTTGGAATGTATTTAACCATCTTTGTCAGCTATTCCACATTTTACTTTACCAGTTATGGGGAGAGGGAGGCTGTGTGGTTCAGCAGGTTAGGACACTACGCCTGCAATCGGTTAGTCTCTGGTTCAAAACCCCAGCTTGGAAGAGTGATTATGCCATTGGCCCAATGATCAAGACCCTTAACCACCAAATTACTCCAGGGACTGTCTGACCACACTTCTCACCAAAAAAAATAAAAATACAGCTTTGGATAATTGTCCACCCTAAAAAAATTTTAACAAATGTACCTTTATTATTCAAGTTTCACACATGAGAAACACAGATCATACAGTCTTGAAGGTAATATGGTCTCGCACTGGAAATCAGAGCTAAACGAAGGCAGAGCTGTCACTGCACACAGACACGTGCTGCTGTTTCAGGAGAAGAGAGAAGCTGCACTGCAAGAACACACAGCCTGGGAAGATGGGCTACCCCTGCAACAGGTACGAGGCCTGCAGCCAGCAGGAGTGGCCCGGCTCATCCTGGGTGTCAGGTGGCGGTCGCAGCAGGCCTGGCTGCCGCTGGGCCCGGTGTGACGCCGTCTGGGGACGGCAGGGTGGCTGCGGCCTCCGGGCGCTGAAAACCGCAGCATTTGTCAGTTAAGAGAGATAATGGCTGCCTGTGGCTCTACTGTTAATATTTGCCTCTGTCTGCTCATAAATTTGCATAAAATTAAAATGTGACCTAAATGCATTTTTTAACACTCACAGAGCAATTAATTTAGCATTCGTTGCAGGAGGCTGGAAGCGAACTGGCTGCCTGTCTCTGACCGTAGACGGCGCCACAAAGGGGGACGAGAAGCTGGGGAAGGAGCAGGCAGGTAAGAAGGGGCCACGAACACACACACACGCATGCAGAAACACTTACGCACACAGAAACACACGCACAGAAGCACATACAGAAACACACACACACACACAGACACACACACACAAAAACATGCACAAACACTTCCACAGAAAAGAAACACACATATACATAGAAACACTCAAACACAGAAACACACAGAACTGGGCTGAATGCTGCCTTTAATCTCCTGCATCTTTCTCTCTCTCTCTCTCTCTCTCTCACACACACACACACACACACACACACAGAGTAACGGGGAAGAGATTATGCAAAAAAATTATAAAAAAAAAAACAGCATATGCTAACAGAGAGCAGGGTCAAAGGGAAGTTAATAAGAAAAGGCAAACAAACCAGCGAGCTGGGAGAGTCCACAGCGTGTCAGGAAAGCTGGCAGTGCTACAATAGGCCTGCTGTAATTAACCAGACAACTGCTAATTTGCATTTGCATGTAAATGTGCTGACAAGCAAGCGATAAGCCGACACAAGCCACGCTGATCAGTAACATCGGACCCGGCTCGGCCCCCAGGGAGGGGAGTGACCCTGGGGACCCCCGCTGACACGGGAACGAGCCCACCTCGCTTCCTGCGTGTGCAGAGGCCCCCAGACCCTGGCCCAGGGAAGGGCAGAGATCAGGGGTAAGGGGGGATTATAGCAAATGAACACAGATGTGAGTCACAGGCCCATGGAGGAAGCAGGGGAGCTGCGCACACACACACACACACACACACACACCAGCAGGGCCGTTCATTTTTAGAACTGATGATGGTGCGTTTTGCACCTGCTTACACCACAAGTCAGCCTCCTTCCTGTCTCTTCCTTATATACAGAGTGCATAAATGATGCATCTTCTTAATTTACTGCATTTCCTTAAATCCTCTGCAGTTAAAACACCCCCGGGATATCCTTGTTCTCCCTGGGAAATTGTTATACATTCTCCCCTTTCTCAGGCCCCACAGAATTAATATGACAAAAGCGACCGCTAAAAGCAGAGATGAACAGAGGAAGGAAGTGATGAAAGTTAACCCCGCAGCCGACGGTTCGAGGAGCTCGGGCAGACTTTGGCCTGGCTCCCAGCCGGGACGCGCCAAGCAGAAACACACCCCACGCATGCCAGCGTGGAATGTCACAGTGTGCCTGCGGTCGCATTCCGACAGGGGCATGGGTGCAATCGCTGACCTGCACAGATGAATCCCAACTATCCCAGTGGCACATTTTGGCGTCAGCACTGGGACACTGTCAATTATAACGGCTTCACAACCATTACTACTTCACATTTCCAGCAACCACAGATGACTAAACCAATTTCTCCATTGGGGTCTTAAGTTACCCACTGGGAGGGAGCACAGGTTCTTGGTGGGGGGGGGCAGACACCCCCCATTTGATCAGGCTTGCTGTTGGAAGACGATGCGATTCTACACCAGCTCGGGTATTGGTTAACAAGCAAAACGTCACTGTAATACTAATATTATAACTAGGCTGCTTATTATGGTTCACTAATTTGTTTCTCTTTAGACGGTTTGGGGATCTCAATAACCCATATATGCCCTGAGCTGCCCTGGAAGCCTCACTTTAAAGAATTTTTAAAAGGCAATACACATAACATTCAAAGAGTGTTATTCACACGGTGATAATATTGTATGCAGTAACTACAATCCACAAGTGCAAAAGCAGCAAGCTAATTTAAGACAGACGCTCAAGCACTTGTATAATCAACTGTTTGTATTACACCATTTGTATCATTAAATTTGGCTAATTTATTACTTCTTGGAGAATATTCATAAACGTAATACTTGCGGAAATCAGTCATGAACGAGCCACCCAAAATCTTTATTCAATTTCCAGCTGAAGCTTGCTGATTTTGGCACGGGCCAGCGAGTGAGTAACCAATCACGGAGGTCCACAAATCATGTTTAAATGTGAAATGTCCATGTTCTGCTTACAGTGAATGAATCAACAGTTTTAACCTTTGCTACTGAGCCAAATGCCACTAAATTGGTTTAAAATTGCCGGGGGAGGGGGAAAACACTGCAGTCATCAAAGCGATAAATCCCAATGAAAATGGAATCGGAACAGAGTTACAGTTGTGCTGACGTGAGGCGGGTGAGGCAGCAGCATGGAGGGACATGCAAACATCCGGAGCCTAGCAGGGTATATGCCATTTTGGGGGAACCCCCCCCCACACACACACACACACACACACACACACACACACACACACACACACCCACACACACAC
>JAODJW010000019.1:2008862-2028299 GCA_026777045.1 Hyperopisus bebe
AAAAGAATCCCCCCCCCCCCCCCCCCCCGTATCACAGGCCCATTCAGCTCACCCTGCGACCAGGCGCACACACACAATCACACACAGACTCACACGCACAGCACTGCCTTCCGTAAGAGTGAAGTGGGCTTCCATTTGCACCAAGGAAACACTGGAGGAGACACCTACAGCACATTCCAAGACACAGAGGCCAGTTCTGGGCCTGGTCCAGGACCCATCTGTGCCTCATATCACCACTTGTTTCCCTTTTAAAATGGCTTCATTCATGCCATTTACAGCTGTGATCCACTATTATCCACTAATAAAGACTAAACTGGCTGTAACTAGCATAAAACAAGACAGTATGGCCAGGTGCCCCTTTAATATCCTGTACTTAATACTTCCTCCATATGCCAGTGTTTTGCTTTTCCCATATTTAATTTACAATTCAGTAAATTTAGTATTTTGTGCAATCAAGAAATTACTCTTTTTTTTGTAATTTGTTGAAAAAAATATAATTAAAATAATATAAATTGAGAGCAATAGAGACTTTGAAAAATCCTGCCCTCTCTGATAAAAGAGTGTGCATGCACACACACACACACACAAACGTTTGTACTCATATCTTTTTGGAGACTGTCCATTCATTACTATTGGGAAATCTCTATTCCCAATATTGACAACCTTAACCCCTACCCAGCCCTAACCTTAACCATAAATAACTAATCAAAAAATGAGACTTTTGGCATTTTTTGTTTTTCGACTGCAGTCGCAGATTTTTTTTTTTTTAAATTGAGTTTCCCCTTGTGGGAACTGAAAAAATGGTCCCCACAATGCAATATATACATAACCCACATACACACACAGCACGCTCTGTGGTGACCATCGCGAAGTGCAGGCCGGGAATGTGTGCCGATGTCCCGCCACCTTCAGCGGCAGACAGACCCAGCGAGATTAAGGCCGCACCTGCCGCGAGCAAGAAAGAGGGCCGAGGGAGAAGCGGGGGCCACGGAGAACCAGGGAGTAAGAAAGTGCGTTGGCGTCATATGGCTGGGGCCTCATGCATTGTTCCACAGCTCAGCGGCCAAGAAAGAAAGGCGACCCGGTGCACTCGGGGTCCATGTTTAATGCATGCTGCCCTTTGTGGCAGCAGCACGGGGGCTGGGGGGCTTGGCTTGGGTGTCCTGGGGAGGGGGCTGCTCGCCGGAAGCGTCTGGCCAGCCTGACCGCCAACACACAAACGACAGGCCTCCGCTAGGCTGGGGAGAACACGCCGGATCCCTGGCAGCCTACAGACAGAAGCAGCAGGAACTGTAATGCGATTAAAGCGATGCAGTTCAAGCTAAACTGCATTAAATGCAGAACTGTGAAGCCGCTCGTTTTAAACGTGCGATATGGGGTCTAATCTCTGCAATATGATGCCTGAAAAATATCTGCAAATGATATTCTTCATTAATATTTTGATGTTACGTAAATTGGTTTAAATTAAAGCCTGTATAAATTATTACACTTTGAAATCCTTTTATAACAAACAATAAAATGGGCTGAAATGTTAAACATGGCAGCACACTACTGAAATTCTTGGCAGGAAAAAAACCCAATTGAAATAATGATTATTTTTCATATCGGTAATGCAAATATGCAGATCTGAAAAAAAAGGGGCAAAGGTGGAGGGTCACAGCAAAAAACGCAGATAAGGAATTAAACTGTCTATATTGGAAACATGCATAGGTGTCAGTATCTGCAACATACGTATTATAGCATGGGTGCATTTCTGCATTCAGACTAAGAAATATATTTAGTTTATTTTACACAATTAGAGCACATTTAGTTACACAGTATAGGGGTGTGTGTGTGTGTGTGTGTGTGTGTGTGTGTGTGTGTGTGTGCGCAAGCAGGTGCCAAACACACTCGCATCAGGAAAAATTTAAATCAAAACAGGGACAGAGAGACTGATGCTTCCGTGGCCACAACGACACAGTGATCGTTAGCGTGATAACACACAGACGGTAAACCGCAGCAATCCTGCCAGGCTCGCCTGCCCGGGGGCAGCGATAAGAGCGCGAGGTGGAGCAAGGACACCACAAGACACAGAGGAGGATGAGACAGGATGGGACACTGCAGCGGTGGCACAGGCCGCACCTTAGTGCGCCCCCCCCCAAAAAAAAAACCTCACTGATGCCCCACAGATGCTGGTGACGCACTGGGGATTATCTTACGCTTCCTAACTGGAATAACCGGTCCAGGCCACAGCGACGTGCATATTGAAAAGCGTAAAGTGTAACTGGACACCCCACTC
The DNA here is from genome assembly GCA_026777045.1 of Hyperopisus bebe. Classification (NCBI taxonomy): domain Eukaryota; kingdom Metazoa; phylum Chordata; class Actinopteri; order Osteoglossiformes; family Mormyridae; genus Hyperopisus; species Hyperopisus bebe. The sequence goes on from JAODJW010000019.1 coordinate 2,011,141, forward strand.
CTGTTAACCTAATTTACACGCGGGCCTCACGGAAAAACGCACCCGCCGGCCTTTTTACTCCTCCGCTGGTTTCTTTAATTTGACACCCCCCGTCACCCCAACACCAGCCTTAACCGAGACACAGAGTCAGCTAAATCACAGATAAAAGGGGGGATAAAAGACAAAGGACTGCAGTGCGTAATTAATGAAGACGACAGGAAACAGGCAAAAAAAGGCAAAAGCCACCTTCCGGAGTGCCATCCCTCATAACCACACTCACTGATAAGCGTTCGCCAGCACAACACTGTTTAGTATTTCTACTGTATGCAACAGCAATAAAATAATGATTGCACAATAAACACACTGCAGAGATGTACTTTTAGCCACATACTGAAATACTCTGGCTCCTTCAATGAAAGCGAGCACTGACAGGAGAGATACGCCGCTTTTATGAATGTCCGGGATGAGGCACTGACTGCAACTCTAGCTCCAGGTCACCCAGCGACCCCTTTATGGCTCATTATGGGCCAAAGGGCCTCCGCCACAGGCAGGGATAGAGTGAGGAGGTCTGAAGCGAGGAGGTCTGGAGCGAGGTCCCCGTGGGAGCGCATGGAGCCGCAGGGGAGCGACGGCTGACTGGGGCACGAGCCGCCTCGCCCCGAACTCTCAGTAAACCGCTGCACTGCCTGACCTGTCCATACTGGACCACATGTCATTCCCATACAAAGGAGCATTCTCAGGAAATTCTAACTACAGCTCTACTAATGTTAAACTACCATTGCAGAAATGCCTTTTTGCTGTGTAGTCAAGACATACAGAAAACAAAAAAAGCATTACCACCATCCCACTATATACACAGGAAAAAGCACTTACTTCTCCCCGAGACACTGACCAAGGTACACAGATTTAATGTTCTTTAAGTTTTAATACCACCAGAAGGATCACCACTGTCCTAAGTCCCAAAACATTTATTTTTTAGCCACGCAACAACTGAGAAAAATGGGTATGCAAAAAAAGATTAGAATTTTACATATAAACACCAGCAAAACATATGAAATTATTCAAAAAATGCATTTTTGTAGCGACTAATACAGCCATAAAATAGCCATAAAAAATATCAGAAGGCAAAAACTACTGTATGTATTATTTACACTGAAAGGACTGGCAAAAAAACAAAGATAACTCTGTAGGTGACCTGCTGAGGATAAAACATGAGGGCCTTTTGTGCCTTTAACCTACGTCCTGTGAAGGATTAGGCCGACCTGACAAGCCAAAACCTGAATAAAATTGCCAGTGCCCAGGACAGCCTGTGATAATTACGGTTTGTATCTCCCGGAAAACGCAGAGACATGCTCGGTATTGTGCCTGTGCAGTCCAGTCGAAAGATGCTGCCCTGGACAGATAGCAGCAGGCTGGTGCGTTGCAGATGTGTTTAGGGATCCTTTTGCTTTTATTGAATACTAGATAGACAGCAAAGCTGGTTTCCTTTTGCCCCGCCCATCCCTAAATCCAATACCAATTCACCAGTTTGATCCTGGTACATAAACATTCAAAATGGCCTTGATCGACACTGCATCAGGCAGCTAATCTCTGAAAAGCAGAGCATTTTTTTAATGACAGCAATTTTTCATATCAATCAGAGCATGCCAATAGGAAACACTCAATCATGGAAAATACACAACGTACCTCTGTGAAGGTGCAACCAAATACTGTACGATAGGACAACCAGAAGCCTACGAGTGAACAACCTTTGGTTCTCAGTGTCCTCTAACACTGTGCGCACTGGGAAATTTACGCACAAAACCGCTCCGTTTGGATGCCGATACGTCATTTTGTCCAAGTTACAAAAAAAGACGTGTTTTGTGGCATTGTAATGACTGTTGGCAGATTCAGATGGCCTATAATCCAGGAGTAAAAACAGGTAGAGTTTGGTGCTTACTGAGCGCTTTGGCGTTCTTTGTCTGCCAAGATGAGCAGACATAGAGGCCAGAGCAGAGCACCTACGATGCACCACATCCCCGGTCCTCGTGATGCCTCTAATTGCCGCCCAGCCTTTGAGACGCTGCATGTGCGCAGACACACACAGTCCAGGAGCATCTCTTGCACAGTCTCCCACTTTTGGTATGCTCGCGTGTGGATTGGGTGGATGAGGGGGGACGAGGGGTGGGGAAACTGAAAAGGTGGTGTACACACACTTATTAAAAACAAAAAAAGAAAACTCCGGACTATTCATCCTTTCAGAGTTTTTAAAAAAGCTAAATATAAAAATTAATTGTTCCAGGGATCTTGTGGGTTAAGGGCACACACATTTATTCCACGACTTTGAATGTTTTTCACATATTTTAAAATTCTGCCCTCCTGCTCCATCCACTGACAGTCATATCCTCCACCCTAAGGTGCTTTGGCCCTGGTAGACAGGACTAACAGAGAGGCCATGTTTCAGTGACCCCCCCCCCCCCTATATTTTTCTCCAGATCTCACTGTGATTTGACTCATGCTGCCTTCCCCTCAGAAGCCTAGCCACAGTTCACCCTTCAGGGACTCAGACGCTTCCATCTCAGGACGCCTCACTGTCCTTCCACTGCTTTTCTCGCTGACCATCTATAGATTTATTTTTGTCATTTTTCACTCCCTGACCCCCACAATCTATGCTCAGCTTTGTGTGACCCTATAACACAACCCCCACCCTCGCCTCTTTCTCAATCCTTCACTCTCTCCCCCAGGCTGTTAATTGAGGGTTTTCCCTTCACTCTCTCTTTATCTCTTACATTCAGTGACCCCTGTTCCCCTATTTCTTGCCGTCTGACCCCCAGCCTTTCAGCTTGTCTCTGTTATTCTACCCAGACCTCGCACATCCCTGCCTCAGCACTCAAAATGCTTTTTCTTCGCCTGCTTGTCTCAAATGCATGCTGCTCTCCGTCTTCTCCGAATGTGCTTTTATTCAGTCTGTCTCATCTAGGCTTTATTTTGAAACTTTGCCTTGGCATTTATGTGCAATGGGAGACGTCTGTGCTCTTTCGTGTCTATCAGTCCGTATCTCCGAGGGACTAGACTCTCACTACAACCGCGTCCCCCTTCTTGTGTCAATATCTCTGCGACTACAGCAAACTGCAACCACTCTTACTTTCCTCCAGTGTTTCTTTCATATTTTTCTTTTTTTTTTCGTAGTCCGGCATTTTTTTCTCTCCAGTAATTTAACGTAGTCAGGCGCTTTCTTATTTTACTATCCTTACGGCAATTACTCTCAAGTTTCTCTATATACAAACAATTCGTTTAAACGTCGTATCCAACATTTTTAATTGGTAATAAATAGAATAAAAATTGCGTGACATTTACAAATATCGTAACAATCGAATCAAATCTTTTTCTTCGTTTTATTAATACTGCATTTTTTGCAAATCGTTCTCATCTTATTCCTATTCCTGATAATTCAAATAACTATTCTGGTTATCGTCTTTGTCAAACTTCTGTCTTCAACCGCATTCACTTCCCGACTTTCCGTCGCAACTAGCGGCTCGGGGCTCAGCGCTTCCCCGTCCCCGAAGTCCTCCTGATCGGCTCTTGTCAGGGAGACTCGGGACTCCGGCTTTAAAGGCTCCACACTCACAAAACACTCACACACACACAAGCTGATCGATTTACATGTGACTCTGTTAGTGAATCGCCGAGAATCGACCTAAACAACACTCCACGATATCCAAACAGGACCTGAAAATATTACGAAAAAGATGAACAAAGTGAAGGGAAGAGAAAGAAAAAAAGTAGAAGTGACAAACGCAGAAGGCGGGTGGAAAGAAACGACTCGAGAAGTGAAATCTCAAAGCACCGGGGATCATGCAGATGTGGGATTTTGGATGAAACAGGAGATAAGAAAATACGACAAGTGATACATTCTTAGGAGTGCGGACAAAAGATGTTTCCATTTCGGCGCACTGAGACGGACACACGGCTGGACTACAGAGTCCCTTCCCAGGCGACGCTCTTGAGGAGCCCCCGCTACCCTCTCTCGGCTCGACGCGACCCTTCCCTTCCCGTGATCGCCACTAAAACATGACATCTTGCAATCTTATTCTCCTTCGCTTTTCCTGCTTCAGATATTGCGCACGAATCGGGGTTTTTAAAAAGCCGCGGCTGGCGGCGGTCTGCTGGCCGCGAAAGGAGCCGCTGTCGCCGCCGTCTCGCTTCCAGCAGTGATGAGGGGAGAGAGGACGGAGCCAGATGTAAACACAGGTAAAGATACGAGCAGAAACGGAAGACAAATAAAACAAACCGGCGTGAAAACAAACCGCGACTGCCCGTTATTTCTACGGCTTGGGCAATAGCCAGCCCTCGAAGTGAGGAGGGAAAATGCTGAAAGCTTCGGGTAGTAATAAAACTGAGAAAAACCAGAAAAAAATAATCGCAGGGAGAAACGGAGAAACCCAAAGTTGAAACTTACAATTTTTTTGCAGCCGCTTTGTGATCTTCGCTTTTTAATCCAGTATAGAGACGGTTTGGCTAGAGATCCCATCAAGGCAGAGTCCCTTTTGGTCAGTTTGCATTTAGGGTGGTAAAAGAAAGATCATTGTTGTTGCGGAGAGTAAAAAACGAAGTATTAGCTAGTTGTAAAAGCTAGCTGTATAAAAATATTTTGGATGCTAAGCAGGCGATGTGTCTTGTGTTTGAGGGAGAGAGGAAGAGGTGAAAGTGAGATCTGATGATTGAAAAGAAAAAAACTCTTTGGATCTTTATTCCTGCTAATTAGTTTCCTGCAAAAAATGGCTGTGATTAATTCAGTGCGCATGTGCTTCATTACACAGGCACGACGGGAAGGGCTAATTAGCCACCTTCTGGATCAATAAGATTCAGCAAAGGAGAGAGCGAGGGAGAAAGAGAGAGAGAAAGAGAGGAGGGAGGGAGAAAGCCATTGAGGGAGGGAGTTGGGAATGGATGGGTAGATAGAAGGAGAAAAAGAGAAAAGTGATTATCTGTATATGAAAATGGGAAATTAAGAGAAGCGGAAAGGAAAATAGCCGAGTTTCATCGCAAAACAAAAATAAAAGTTTACTAATTTTGGAATGAAATGACAGCCGTGAAAAAAAATCAAAGCGGTATCTTTCGCTATTTCGTTATGTTTTTTGCGTTCTTTTTTGCATGATTCATATGTATTTGTATGATAATTATTTATACATATGTAATATGTAAAATTCATATTACACGTTCGTCTTCCACAGAATTTAATACTTAAATAATAAGGGTAAGTGGCAAATTAGAATATTTGATCATTCATAACAAACCGATATAATGTTTTCCGTTGTGCTGGAATATGAAAATGCTCTAACGACATAAGGACCATATTGGTAAATCTAAACAAAATAAACGATATGTGCGTAGGCCTGTATTTGTTTTACGTACAAACGATGTTTTATATCATCTGTAGACGCGCTTTTACCGGAGTATATTTATGTGAATTTTTACTATTCTTCTGCCCTGACCTATCAATGAATTGTCTACACACAATACATCGAAGAATACAGAATATCAAAACATATTCAGCTAATTCTGCTTAATAAAAAGTACAATAGATGTATACATTTGAAGTTCAAGTCTAAATAATTGAACCTGATTGCATGTTGTAATCAAAACATAACTTTAAAAATGTAAATATAAAAAGTTTAAAGAAGGAACATGCAGATAGAGAGTATTCAATAAAAATACATTTTTGCGGTTGTAATAAATGGGCTACCCATTAACACATCCGTTTTGTGGGATTGTTAAAAAAAACGGCGCGTCTTCTTTTTTCTTATGTTACAATCAAATTAGTCATTAAATCGTATTTTCTCATCTCGCACGGTGAAATGCAAACAACGTAAAGGAAATTTACAAGAGTAGTAAAACTGAACTAATGTTGTGATATTTAGCACGATTTAGGATTCAGCGGTGCACTGCGAGTAAACTACAGAGCTTACAGGCGTGATATATTATTTCAATAATAGCCGAGATAAACGACATTTAATTGCAGCCTATTGTTAAGTTGTCACAAAGGCATAGTCTAAATAATTGTACGGTACTCTGGCACAGTTGCATAAAGCGCGCATCTCTTAACTTGCTGGCGTGTGTTCTTGGCCAGCTTCGCTGCCTTACTGTAGAGTCAATGCGTAGCACAAGTGACACGCGGACTGGAAGGCTTGTGAAGCCGATTTTTGTCTTTGTGTAGACAACTCAGCCGTAACGACTGGGATCAAATAACCTGCAAATAATTACCAAAACGGAAATTCTTACGACTATTAATGTGTTCCATATTTTCATATTTATTTGATTTGCTTTTTATTCTTAATTTTTCGTATAATTGTTATTTAAATAAAAAGCAAATGCGCAAAATAGGACAATATACGGCCTTTGGAGTTTGTATTTGAACGCGGGGAGTTCCATTAAATATAAACGCATAGGGAATTTAACCTAGTACTCATTTTGCATCTTCATGACTACGAACTGTCACGTCCGGTTATGCGTTTATAGGTCACTCTGGATTGTAGCGTGAAATGTTTTTTTTTAATATAGAAATAAATATCTTGTTTTAGAATTCTCCATTAATTGCAATGTCAAGTGTTGCACTTTGCACTCTTTTAATTGTTCTTTACTCTGCTATGCATTACTATTTGTTTTATGTACCATTTATTGGAAAAAAATATAAGTTCACATGCTATTTTAACACAAATCGGTGAGTCCGGCCACCCCTCCTCCCCCCCCCCCCCTCCCCTCCCCCGGCAAAATAAAACGGTTAAATTGACATTAACTTTTCCCTAAACTGGTAAGTGTACTCAAGACTTCAGCCTTCGTGGCTATTCGGTTGTCCTTTGTCATGTTAATTCCATTGTTGGCCTCTTGTAAAGAAACGGACAATCCCAGAGAATCTGAATGCACACTTTCCTACTCTAAGTCAAAGGGCTCCTAATCCTTACAAACAAAATTAACCAGCTCACTTTCATTAATTACATATACATAATAATTACATTCGTTCAAGCAACACCACTACACTCGCGAATATTATTGCATATTACTATTATGATAATATTATTTTTATTTTTATTGTTATTGTTGTTGTTGTTGGTGCTGTTGAGTGAATTGTTGTGTCCCTTTCACAGGTTAAAATCACAAAAACTGAAACGTCAACATATTCTGGGAAATTAATAGGTTGAATGGATGGATCTTATTTTCATCATATTTGTGCATATATTATACATGCATTGTATAAAGCACGATTTTTTTATTTTATCCCACAGCTACAGTCTCTGTTGTTTATTATGTAGCAGACAGTTTACCTACCTTTAGTCTTACGTGAATTTTTACCATAACCTAAATATAAACTATAATATATATATATATATTTTAAAGCCCGATACGCCGTATTTCGGTGCCCTTTGTTCCTTCAATAAATGAGATTATATTTCCTTCGATCGATAAAGTTACATTTTCGGAGTAGTAATATCTGTATACTAAGTTCATTATTACGTCACTGGATTTATTTGCATAGTGTCATCTTCTGAAGTGCGGTCGAAGGTATAAAGGCGGTCATCGAAAGTGTAAATTCATTTGCATTACCTTGAACTAAAATTAAAATTTTAACTGAATATTCCTAAATAAACCTACAACTAGTAGCTGGATCTTTTGCTGTTTTCCTAAAATGGTGTGTTTGTGCTTATCCGATGTAACTTTATGGTTTTAAAAGCATGTATAGAAAAACCTTTTCCAGCAATCAAATTGGATTTTGATTAGGGAGCAAAGGTTATGTGATGCATTGCTGATACATACATCTCGTCATTTTAAATGTCCGGTTACAATGCACAGGGTTTTAGTATTCAGTATATTAACGTAATGGTGCACAGTTACAGCAGTGAGGTAGACACTGGTGTCTCTAAGATTTGAGATATATTCCTTCTCTCAACAGAGAGGAAGACTGTGAAAATGAGTATGTAGAAAGCAGCGCATAAGAGGACTTCTACTGAGATAATGAAGCTCTTTGCAAGACAGGCGCCTAGAAGGAGGCGATGCTGGGTAGTTTTTGTATGTAAAATTTACAGATGTGCAATATATAACGTTTAAATATATTCACCATGCACCCCTCATTATCCCACCACAAACTCGTAAAATGGCAGTGTATTATTGGTGAAAAAGAAAGTTTCCTTATCAAATGTTAATCGCGGGTTCGTCTTTATTCTCTAAATGTAATGTTAATTTGTCTCAAATTTAACCGAATCAGTGTCACGGTACGTGTATATCAATGTGCCGAAACGAAATGTCTGCGCATGAATTCTGTTTATTGTGACTTGCACAAGTCCAAAGCTCTTTTACAGCTGTTCCCGACTCATTACTTAGCTGTGCTAGTTTAACTGAGTGGAAGTTTGCTAAAATACATATTTTATAAACAGTCAGGCAATACGTATGATGCAAACTTTGAGTAACAGACACTAATCACTGGTCAAATGTCACCGACCGATTTTTTTGTTTTTATTGTAATTATATAAATCTGGGTTATGGCACTGAGTGTACACGTTAACGGAGAAGCAGGCACGTGCTGCTGTGTGTGCGCGCGTGTTTGTACGACTATATGACGGAACAGGGGCTGTCAGTCTGTACAAGCTTAGTTACTTTATCTTTGTCTCATGCAAACACAAACCATCCCAAAGAAAACGAAGTGTAATTCTGTGTAAACGAAAGACGATGAACCAATTTCAAGATAAAAGCTGCAGTCTGGCAATTTCTCTAAACTCTAAAGTGGTAATGAAATTTCTAGTTTTAAGGAACTGGGAAATCTCTGCTTACCTACAGAATTAATGCAAGCCAGCAGTACCACTTTCAAACGAGTAAGACATAAAACATTTCGCAAAGAAGCAGATGTAGGTGTGTCTCCATGTGCATATCGGTCTTTCACTTAACAGTCATTTGAACCAGATGTCAAACCGAACGCCTCACTCTTAATTACAATTAATCGCGACTCTTATTAATATTAAGTGACGTTGGAAATGTGATATTTTAACGAAACATGATGCGGCTGTGAGTTTGAGGAAGAAACTGAATGCGACACCTATTGTGTATATTTTTTCGTTTTAAGAGGACAATCAACACTCAGCAGACTATTATCTGGATTAGTGCGCGTTTACGATGGGGCTAAAGCGCGTGATACCTCGGCACCAGGTACACTGGTAGCGCCCTCTTATGTTCACGTGGATTAACCCGCTCGCCGTATGCCCCACACCCTTCTGCTTTTTAAGACACTAAGTTCAAAATACATGAAACATACGTGTATACAACCGATTACTATGCTATAGTCAGTAATCTTTCTCTTCCTTAAAACTGAATACCATAAAGTATACTACGTTTTGATGCATAAAACGCAACGCCAATCCACAATATGCTTCCCGAGCCGAGCAATTAAACTCAACCAAAGCCCTAATCTGCAACATACTCTTTCAGCATCTGAAACCTCAGTTAAGTAATAATGCTATAACGTTTCAACTTAAGTCAATTGCAGAGCAGAAAATGACTGAGATATCTGAGTATGGTTTTTTTGTGTTAGCCTACTGGGAGAACCAATGACAAATTTTGACAAGCGATTTGTTTAGACGTTAAATTGTAATAAATAATACAGTTTTTGATATTGTGGGATGATTATAATATAGAATAAGCAATCCTCGATCATCTTCAATTGAAACCTAAAATATATTAAATGTTGTAATCAGGTATAAAATTAATTACGTTAATCCGTTACCTAAGACATTGCTTCTTTATGAATTTTGTTAACTGAATGTAACCTACTTTCTTTTTCGTGTTAAATATTTAACAGGTAAAAGAACATGCATTTAATACTCCGACCTAATTAATCAATGGCAATAATTTGTTCTTTGTACCAAAGAAGGTTCTATTAAAATAAAATAAAACAAAACAAAATAAAAAGTTTTCAGCAAACATTTCCGTTCCTTTCGCAGACATATGCATATGTTTAGGGAGTTGGATTTTTTCTACGATTGATTTTCAGTATTATAAAACAGAGAAAAATACATTGAAATAAATTTGGGCATTCACATAATCCTTTATGTTAAACTGACGCACACATTCTTTCCATAATGTGCATGAATTAATCGGTTATATATTTTTTAATACTTACGAAAAATGTTTATCACAGATAGAGCAATTAGATGAGGCAATTGACAATTTGATTTTACTGTTTCCGTGGCATTTAGGTATACTATTACATAAACTGTACTATATTTTAAGATTTAATAAAATGTAATATTTCTTAGGGTGAAAATATTTGTTATAATATGATGATGTTGTTAATAAAAAAAAAAAACCAAACGCTTTTCCAAATGAACGCCCAGCATACAGGAGTGAGGGATAATCTAAAAAAATATATGACAGGTTATTCTCTTTTTTATTATTACCATTTTGTTTTTTTCAATTGAAACAACTATACGTCCTGGAAAGCATATTTTATTTATTCTGGGTGGCACGACAGAGTCATATGAGTACGTTTGAAATTGAAAGAAAATGAAACTGATTAAGTTTTTAAATTATGATTTAACTATAATTAAACTAATTTTATATCTACGTATATACAAAAACGATATCACCTATTGCTCTTTGAAGCAGTACCTATTCTTGCGAACGCTTTAAGAATTCACGAGAGCGGAATATATAGCCGATTAAAATGGTCTACATATTCGTACGTGAAGTTTTCAAAAAAAAAAAGCGGCGATGTTTGTGGTTGCGATAGACATATGAAATGTTTTACATTTCAGAACACTTCAGAACTTTTGAAACATTTCATGAGAACATTAGGCAGTTAAGAATGCTGCACGGAATGAAGAAATATCCCTTGAATCTTCACGCACACACGCGCGCAAATACACGCATTTGTAAAAAAGTTCGAGGATCTCTCCGTGGACCCGTTTTTACGGATACACACCAGCAACACATGCTTGTGGAGAAGTCCAAAGACATCCGTCAGCTGCACGAAATGACTCCCCATAACGACCTGTGTAACGTAGAACAGACGACCTTCTGCAATGGGATGTGCGCGCGCGCGCGTGTGTGTGTGTGTGTGTGTGTGTGTGTGCGTGCGTGGGTGTGTATGAATGTATGTGTGTGTGTGCGCGCGCGCGTGTGTGTGTGTATGACAGAGAGAGAGACACAGACAGACAGAGATGCTCAAATCGTTTTCCTTTTTAGAACAAATGCGATGTGCTTACATTTTATATCAAGTGTTCAAATATAAACAAAAACTTGCAAATACTCAGATGAGTTTTTATTTACCTCTTTTGTGGTTGCATCAAACCCCAGTGTGTACCACTATCATTTGTGGGCAGAAAGCAGTTTCGCGGCTGTTCAGGTAAGACCCGTTATGTTTCCGTCAATGGCAATGACGGCTGACACGTAAAGGTAGCGGGAGAAGGACAGAAGGACGGCTGCTACGGATCCCCGCCCGGAATCTACTACAGGTTACCCATAATAGGTGTAATCTAATTGTAAAATAATTATTAGAAGGAACACGTGTTTTACAATATGAACTGAACCGTGTATATATGTATACGAAAGGTGCGAAAATAAGTGTAAGTGTTGATACAATCGATCTCTACAATCGAAATATTTTATGAGAAAAAATATGCAGTTAATACAAGCATTGATTTACAAACAAAATTTAAGAGACAACCGTCTCCGTCTTGTGAAATTTGGTGCTCCACAAAGATGTTTTATAATAAGGGCAATTAATAATAACTTTCTCGATCCCAAAAGCTTATATTTTTCAAATAGTGTATTTAAGTATATAATATAAACACGATTAGGTGATAATGTGAAAGTATATTTGGAAAAAGAAATTGCAGAGCATTTAATACATGCATCGCAAACACAAACATTACCTACAAATTTTCACCTTAATGGTTTTGCAATGGTTACCATTCATTAATAAAAGCATACAGCATACAGCGTTTAACGTTAAGGAAACCCGATTACTTGTTTTTAATTTGTTTGAAAATATCGACTAAATTTGTAAATATATCACCAAAACCATTATGATTTTCTTTTCTTTCTACATTTTTATGTAAAACATTCGGCCTAGTACTGAATAAGCAGGACGGAAGACTGGTGGATATAAAATATCTGTAGTCAGTGTACCAAAATTTATGCTCCAGGACACAGTCTGGCTTACCCGCGGTATAAAGTACTCAACTCTATTCCTATAGATGAAATAGTTTTTACTAGAATAATGAAAATCACCTTACATTGCAATTTAAATGAGCATAAATTAAGAATATTGGCAAACGCCATTGGACCATTGACATGCCACTGTGTCAGTATATTAATAATTGCAAATGGAGTTATCAGAAGCAAAGGCCTGATTCCACATAACTACAAAATGTACTTCTATAACCCTCCAACGGAATTATTAAAGAATGATTATTTTAATCAGGTAGTGCAATTACCTCATTTAGCTGGTATACATTTAAATGAATTGTATTTTTCTTTGTTCATTAAAAATAAAGCTACAGCAGTTTATAGCAGGCCACTGATATGTTGGGCCAGGCCTTGCTCAGTGTTGGACTGCATCACCTGCTGTGTAATAAGTATTGGCACACATTGGATCAATTCCTGTCTCAGCCCCCACCCCCCCTCCATACACACAAACACATACATACTGTGCGGACTGACACAATGGCCCAAATACTAAATCCACCCCCTGACTTGTGATGGCACACAGCTGGGGTCGCATCACACAGGCAATGCCCTTGGGAGGGTCACAAGACTGAAAATGTTTTTTGAACGACACACTCCATGCTGTACGCACTGGGCACCAATGGTTCTACTTCACGATGTGAGAATTTTACAAGCAACAGTGCAACTGCTATTCTGGCTGCTAAGCAGTGACTGTCTCTTCAAGCCCAGTGGCCCAGGGGCCAGTGGCTGTTTAATTAGAGCATGGGGAAAGGGGCGGGACTTAACTGCCTTGGGGCACTGCATGCCTATAAACCATGTGATTAGTGGGTCTGTTCCTCAGTCAGGTGTGAGCATGTTAGACAATTAACAGGGGGCATATATAGCCCAGCAGTACATTAACACTGCAGGAGGTTGGGGGGGGACTTCCAGCCCCACAAACGCATAAGGACACATATGGAAGCCTCTGGAAAAGTGAGGAAAAGAGTTACCAGAACACATATAACCCAGGGCAGATAAATCACTACTGCTCTCATTGCCATACCAGTCTGATACCATCACCACAGGCAACAAGGGTCCGGCAATTTTTCACTGGGGGGCTATGACGAGGGAGAGGCTTCACACCCTGTCTGCCGCTGTTTTAATTATTCATGAAAAAATATTGTTGCATTATCACTCAATGAGTGACGCTGTGTGTTTCGGTGCGGATCTAGTTAATTTCTGCACAGGTGTGAAGATCATTCACAGTCCCACAGCTTTTAGCCATTTCATCCCACCAAACAGACCACAAGGGACTGCCTGAGTGCCCAAGATTATGGGCGTGTTATCCGCATATAATTCATGCAAATAAAAACAGCAATAGTGCTACTGTATGTTTCTGTATTTTATCCCAGAGTGACTCCCCCATCCCACTAAAGGGAGCAGCATTGATTGCTCTGCATTTAGAATTTGAAATGTGCTGCAGCCATCCTGTCAAATTACACCTTTCATGTATGAAATCACACGTTGAGGCTGTACAAAGGCGCGGGGCTTGGAAATGGTGCCGCCCAGCCGATACAGAGACTGCTGCTGAGCAGCCTTGGGCCGCGGCAGCTCCAGCAGCAGACACACCATCCGCAGTCTCTTTCTCCTCCTGTGAGATGGACCCTTCAGGCTGGTGATATGTATCTCCCAACACATTATAATTCTAGCTGCGCTCCTTCACGGGTTCCACCAAGACTCATATTTCTGCTCATGATGCTTGAAGGTCTCAGATTTGTACAAAAACAATTTAAAAAATTGGTTTCATTGTTTTACATTTTACCAGTTGCTCCTTTATTTATTTATGCATTTCTCCTTAAGTTTGCATATATTTCTTGCCTAAAAATAAAAACATACCAAGAGAGCTAACAATCTGACGTCATTTATTTCATAAATGTTATTTATAGTAAAGTTTCTGCTTCATGTTTTATTTTAAACCTGAAGGTATAAATCTATGCTTGTCTGGTATGATCTGCCATCACACCCAGGCTATCCTCATCCACCAAACACAGCAGCCAACAGCCATCAGTCAGCAGCATGGAAAATTATTTTTACAATTAATGAGCACAAATGTCTCAAAGGATGTAGAAAAAAATAATTAAAAGTATTATGTACATTTTTTCATTTGGAATACACATTTCTCCCCAGCGTCTCCCACATCAGTGTAAAGAATAACTGCTTTAAGCTAGAAATAAAGAGAATCAACACTGGTGAAAAATCAGTAAGGACAGAATAGAAGCAATTGCTTGTCCTTCATACACGAATGTCTCTCCTTATTCTATTGGACATTTTTTGTCACATGACACACTCTTGCCCCTCAGCTGAGTTCAGAGCACTGGCAGACAGTCACTGTATATGGGAGGCAGTGTTTTGGCTCCACCTGCAGTTTTGGCTCTTCTCTCAACCTTAAGGAGTGTGGGCACCGTCCAAAGATACACCCAGAGAACACTGTAAGGTTACCGCGGATGTGGACACGGCTGTTCCGTGATTCACAAGACCTCAGACTCTCCCTCCCTGGCCAGGATTCGACATACAGCCCAGAGTAAACACTTATCTACCAAACAACCTCCAGCTATTTCAAACCTCTTATCCAGTGGGAACAAACCAAGAGTCGTTTTAGACATAAGAAGGCTGGTGTCCCACAGCACCGTGGCATTCGCAAAGGGTCACAAAGGGTGGCAAAGGGTCCACAGGCTGGCAGGGGAAGGCAGGAATACAAAGACCTACCTAATGGGTATTTGGGCTGAATCCTCTTGGCTTTCTTTACGAAGCAGGACAGCCGACAGGTGAAGGCGTCAGGTCGGCGTGAGGAGGGGCTGCGGCTGCTGATCAGACCTCTCCTCAATATTCATAAGTGACAGAGAGCTGATCCAGTCTTTCGCAGTAAGTAAAATGTCAGTGTCTGGAAGCAATCTGCTGTATTCCCTAAACGCCAGGCCTTGGAACCAGGAGGCCTGGCAGATCGCTGGCAGTGTGTGGGGTGACAGGTGCCTGGAGACCTCCGTGGAGCCCCAGGAGCCTCACAGCATGACAGGCGCAACCTGGAAAAGAGCAGCGTTTGTGAGACACACAGAAGGCCCGTGCGGCACCAGCGAGCGAGCAAGCGGCTCCATTTCCGACCATCCCCCCCGAGAATAATCCGCGCTCATTTATGGAACATTATTTCCATGATTGTTTCCTAATTGTCATTATTATTTTGCTGCCTAGCTGGTCATGTTAACTTAATTCAATTATAATTAAAAAATGTAAGCAGCTGGATATTTCAGTTAAGTGCTCTGCTGAAGAGGATGGCAGTGGGTCCCCCATGGGACGTAACCAGCACCCTTCCAGCTACACGGCCTGCTCCTTTCACTAGCTCCTTTTTATGGAAATAAGAGGAGCAGCTCATTCCAGGTATGTCCAAATCTCTGATGTATTTTTCGGGGAAGTAAAAATATTTATAATTTCACTAAAATAAAATTTGTAAAAAAAAAAAAAAAAAAAAACTGGAATTGAAATAAAAATAATGACTCCCTTCAGATTAGCCCTTTTTTTTTGAGCAGGGAAACCAAATGTAATTCTTGTCCAACTTAACTTTTTATGGGAGATGATGTATTCGTTTTTTTTATCAAATGTACAATACAAAATGATGCCATGTTCTAAAGCATATCCATGAGACATAAGCCTTTTGAGCAGGGCACATCGATTCAATTATCCAACATTTCCCTTCAAGAAAAAACATAATAGTAGGACTAAATGTAGTAGCAGTCTACAGTCCTGCAAGCAAGGAGCATTAGTTAAATAAATAAATGTGACTGACGGGAGACAGCTGGCATTTCTGCACAGTCCCACTGAGCCCTCTTATTTGGCAACATTTTCATGATTAGTTTTACGTCTGTGGTTAGCACAGAGTTAAGGCTGGGCTTTAATTGTTCCCAAGAGCGGTTATTAACTTGTTAATGAGAAGCCCCCCGGGTGCGACACTTCAAACTGCAACAAAAACAATCCAGGCCAGCTTTGGCAAAGGCGTACAGGGGGCGGGGGTTCTTTTTCCAGGCCCTGCCTATTACAGGGAATATGGCGCAGGGGAGGTAGGTGGAGCTGGGGGAGGGGCGGGTGTTCTTTTCCAGGCCCTACCTATTACAGGGAATACGGTGCATTAGGTAGGAGAAACTGGGAAGGGGGTGGAGTGTTCTCTCTGCTTCATGCCGTTCCTCATCACTGCAGTACTGCTAATATGGAGCCATGGTAAAATGGAAAACCCTCTATACACTGCAGGCAGTAAGACGCCTACGTTTCTCTGCTAAGTAGATATATACACCATTATTAATGAATGTGGGCAAAAGCGACTGCTGTTTAAACATGTGACCACAAGTAATAATAACATAAGGTCGTGTTACTTTGTTTACAGAAACATGTCATTTGCATCAATACTGGCACTGAGCACATCCATTCTTCACCACTTAATTTACGACCTTTGAAATCAATCTGGACACAACCTAAAAAAAACCTTTGCAGCTTAATTTTTACTCAAGTTAAAGTTTGCTACCAAAAGTACTTCAGTATATGTTACACTTTAAAGTACTTTATAGCTGCATGGTAAGTAAACCAATGCAGATTTGGTACCTTAGCGTATGACAGTCCCTGGTTTTAGCCATTTACACAGCTGTTTATTTGCAATATCATGAGCTACATGGGGGAAACAGCCATTCTCCTGGTGTGTACAGGCACCACACTGGGCATCATGTCCCACAGGGTAGCACACAGACAGTAAGCAGCCATTCTCCCGGTGTGTACGGGCACCACACTGGGCATCATGTCCCACAGGGCAGCACACAGACAGGAAGCAGCCATTCTCCTGGTGTGTATGGGCATCACACTGGGCATCATGCCACACAGGGCAGCACACAGACGGGAAGCAGCCATTCTCCTGGTGTGTATGGGCATCACACTGGGCATCGTGCCACACAGGGCAGCACACAGACAGGAAA
>JAODJW010000019.1:2051240-2064913 GCA_026777045.1 Hyperopisus bebe
CCCCCCCCCCCCCCCCCCACACACACACACACACCCACACGCACCCCACCCTGCTGCCATGCCCTGGGGTGCCTACTAAGAGTGATTGTTTTTGCGGCCACGCAATTAGCAGTGTTGCAAATTTATTTTGTCGTGCTCAACTGCACTGTAATTAGCTCCAGGCCCAAACAAGAGTCACACCCCACCCCTGCATCTGAGTGACAGGCCAGCAATGATTCAGCAAGAGCAAGGGGAGTTGGGACTGGGGGGCCGGCTGGAATGTATTATACACACTGCATCAGCAGCACTCAGGTTTTGCAGGTCCAGCTGGCACTATTTTCACTTGTGCCTACACACAGAAAAGGGCACATGCCATTGCTTAAAAACATACCTTAATATAATTTATATGTTTGCCAAATATTTATGATATACTGTTCTGCCCAAAAAAAATGAAGAATGACCAAGAACCCTCAGTTATTCATGTTCCTATGGGAAGAAAATGTTGCTATGGGAAGAAAATGGAGTGTCCCACAGCCAAAACTTAAATAAAGTATTTTCATATTTCAGCGTGACCGGAATTCCTGACTCCACCCAGAAGGGCCCCTTCCAGACAAAAGCATTTCAGGCTTGTGATACAGGACAAACATCAATATTAGAAGTACATCTACCAGATCATCAGCATCTTCCGAAGGAAAGGGCACAACAGACATACTGAAAAAGACACCAGAAATAAACAAGCTTTCAGATATGCAAGACCATCCGTTTTCAAAAAACTGCTTTTCCAGTGCAGGGTCACGTTGCGAAAGACATAACTGTGGCAGCTAATTAAGACAATGTGATTTGCAGAAAAGGTTATGTGTGTGTTTGAATCAAAGGAAAATGTCTCAAAATCGAAGTGGTTACATAGCCCATGACATCACTATCAATAACAACAAGAATAAGAAATGATTATTCTTTTAATTATATATTTGGAGAAAACATGAAAGCTTTTTGTACAGCTCATTTTTCACATTATTCCTCATACCCAAACTTAATTAGTTCAAGCAGCTAAATTATTATGTGATGGGGCCAGTTATTCATACCAGAAAGGGCAGCTTAAAGCGGTCTGTAGCATTTACAGGAGTGATCTATGGGTCATCTAGATCCAAGGGAGATAATGTGTAAGAGTGACTTTATGTGAAACATAGTTTGGGATGACTTTGATTGTATGAATGTGCTCTATTTGTTAGCATCTGATGGCCTTTATGAGTAGGAGCTCTCTGTTCTATTGGATTATCCTAACTGCATTTTCCCTGTGACAAAGTGTATCTGAATGGTTTTGTTTATTTACGGAAGACAGGCGCGTCTGTGTCCTCCATTCTTAATCTACCGAACTGACCTTGAGCTGACATTATCCTGCGGGGAATTCAAAACATCACTTAGTGTAGGTTATGTGAAGATTACACTCACAACCACAGAAGAGAACAAAGCACGAGAACACTGAACGAACAGCAGAGAAAGAGAACATTAAACTTACAACAAAGGTGGAAAACAGATGGAGAAGAGAGGAGATGATTTATCTTAGAACTGAGGAAGAGAGCAGAGAAGGAGAACATTAACCTTACAAGAGAAGAAGAGTACAGAGGAGGAGAACATTACATTTATAATAAAGAAGGAAAAAGATGGAGAACAGAGGAGAAGATTGATCATGGTGCAAGGGAGGAGGGTGGAGAAAGAACATTAAACTCACAACAGAGGAAGAGAACAGAGGATGAGAACATGAAACTCATTAAGCCTATAACAAAGGAGGAAAACAGATGGAAAACAGAAGGAGAAGCTTCATTTAACAGCAAAGGGACACAGAACAGATGAAGCTGTCTGCCTTCCATTGTCTCTTGGTTCTTGTTTGCATACATGATCCTGCAGGTCTATCCTCACATATACTGTAGTCCTGCATCTCTGCTGACTTGGTTGCACCTCACTATCTGTATCTGCACTAGCTAATATCTCCAGCTATCTTTTAAAAAAATGTTCTTCGCTTTTATTCAGCTATAACAAAATGAACAACCTGAACCTTTGTGAAGCATTTCTTTGCAAAAGTCATTTATATTACCCTTCTCTTTGCTGTCTCTATAGGGAATCTGTATTATGCAAGCTTTCATATGAGAATATCCTCACAAAGCCATTACGCTACAGTGAGTTTAATGAATGACACACGGCATCATGCACCCAGAGCATCCTCAGCCCTGTAGCACAGAAATCCACTTTATTCATCTGTCTAGATATGCATCTCTCTTTATCTTTCAAGAAGGAGAGTTAAATAGATTTCTCCAGTCTACATTTCGCACCAAGGTTACAAATGCAGAAATGAAAATGCTCTACAATATACAGGACGTGGCTTCCAAACACGGCCCTCAACCTACAGCAGACCGACAGCACAGGACAGCATAAGTCCATATGCATACCTGCTTGCCACATAAAATATTTGTTTTCCTATTTTTAAGAGAGAGACTTTACGCTTTATGATGGGTACTAGCTTTCATGAAGGAGGTACAGGAGGTGAGGTTTAAAATGTTATATTTCCATGATGTGCCATTCTTCCCACTTCCTGACCATTGTGCGAGTGCAGAAGGCATTGTCTGTCCCCTGCCTTGTCTGTGCTCCCCAGAAAGGCCACCGCAGGGACTACCGCATCTTTTATTAATCAGGGGCCTTGCAGCACAACCCCTTTATCTAATTTAGCAGCCAGGGGTGGGGAGTGGGGGCTTGGTTCTGCAGCAATGAGGGGGGCGAATTTGAACCCCTTGGTATTGTGAAGGACCAAAGGAGCAGGGGTATGGGTGGGGGAGAAATGACCTATCAGACGCACTCACTGCCAAGCTTTCTGGATGAATCACAATACGGCAAATTGCCTTCTGCTGACAAGAAAAAAATGACGGCAGCCCCGCACGAGGAGAAATGCGATGGCTAGGGTGAGGTGACATTTTGATTGCTTATTATGCAAACCCTGGTCACCGGGGTTCAAAGAGCCTTCTTCTTGTTTCATCCTGTATGTAGTAAAGACGTCACAGAGAGGAGCAAGCATAGGGGTTCAGGAGGGATTCAGCAGGGCTGGGCTGCTAAGAAGACGCCCACTGCCCATCTCTTCTCGTCCTTGCAGTGGTGGGGTGTAAAAGTAGCCGTGTGCGTGTGATAAAAGGCCGGAGGGCAGGGACTCACTCATACACATGTACACATGGACATGGACATTCCCCCATGCCCGCACGCAGCGACGCTGCGCGGTGACCGTGGGAAGATGCAGGACGCTCTCCCTGCTCCTCCTCTTTCCGTCTTTGCCCACCACGTTCGATGCCCGCTCACGCTTCCCCCCCACGGACGAGCGCTCACCCGCCTCACGTGTGTCACAGTCGAGATGAATCAATGTTATGATGCTGAGAGCACTTACTGTCAACCCTCCTGCCCCAGGCCAAGGCACTGATGGACATAAACTCTAAAATATTAGCCCCCTGGGGAGACATCACTCATGCGCCGCCCAGCCTAGGCGTGAGGTAGCAGGGTGTGTGCATTGGCAGGGGCACTGTGGGGGCCAGGGCAGCGGCATTAGCACAATGGAACAAAGCAGAAACACATCTCACTCGCTGGGATCCCTTAGCTCTTGAGGAGCTGATAACAGCCAGTGTATTGAGGGAGGGGCTTAGACAGCTGCCTGGACGCAAAAACTGGAACAAAACACAGCCCATTTGTGCTGCTGCTGGCTAACCTGAACATACAGGCGCCAATCCCCCCACCCCCTCCCCCCCCCGCCAGGCCAATCCTGATCTTCAGGAATTAGCTTCTTGGCTGCTGAGTGTCTTCCTTCACATCCATGCATGCACGCGCATGTGTGTATGTTATTTCCTTCCACACTCATAGATCATAAATCTTATACTGTTTTCAAAGCCAAAACACGCATAAACCCCAGAAAAGTGTAAATGTAAATGTCAGAGTACATGCTGTTATGAGCCGAGTGATTCGGAAAGCAGCGCTGGTCGCACCGTCAAAGTCGGCATCGTTAGCAAATGCAGATCAATGCATTCCTGATAAGCCGGGTGTGCGTGAGCCATTTAGATGGGCGAGCCATTCCAACCGTAACTGGCAAAGCCCACCCTTTTAATACCGCTGCGATGTGCAAACAAATAATACCCCATGGACAAAATTGGATCTTATACATCCCTTGACATCGCTGCGACTATCCATTTTGTTTCACTCTCTTATACATCCTTGATGCACACAATCAAGGTGCATTAGCGGCCCTATTCAGAGAACCAAGGACAAGAACATTAGGAGAGGACACGGCATGTGAACCGCGCCGTGGGGGCGTGGCGGGCGGCCCGACCGGGGTTCTAATGACACTAGTTTACTGTCGGGCCGAGGCGACACATCGCAAACGGCCGTGAGCCAGCCCCTCATTTCAGGCCGATGCCATTAAGGCTCGGGCACTGAGCATATTAACAGCACGCACAGCAGGACGCTGCATGTTGCATGATGACATTACCCCTCAAAGCCTCAAAATGCAGCTTTTCAATCAGCCTTAACTTTCAGCATTGCAGACAGAAAAACAACAACAAAAAGGAATTTAAAGTGAGATGACAGCAGACTAATTTTACATCAGCGTATTTACTATTTTAGAGGATGTGTTTTTCAATTATTATTACATGTGCTCATTAAGAAAATACAAATAGAGAAAATAAGGTAACGAAAGAGATACATCTTTAACCGGCTGCTGCTGACACTAGGCTCACAGCTTTCAGCATCTCGGTAAAGTCTCATACTGAAGCAGTGGGGGTTTTCTAAATTGGCCCCCTATCTGTTCACTCCACTCACATTCATACCAGTAACACCCACTAAGGGACTAACAACACAAACACACACATGTCAGCAATCTCCCTCTACTAGCCTCTGCCACCAAGCATGATCTGTAACATCTGATGAAGGTAACAGCAAGCCCACTCTGATAATCATGTGACACGCCTCATCTGTGGATCGGCCAATGGGGTCAGGAGCTCCATTCCTTAATGAAAGGGACAGAGTTTGTGACACAAAAAAGAGGGAGCATGAGAGATGGAGAGGTATGGATGAACAGGTACAATGAGCCAAGCAGGGGGAAAGACAAAGGATGGAGTGAACCAAAAGCCAACTAGAAGGAAAAGAGACAACACTGAGAATAACCACAGACTTATTTTAATCATCCCGAAGATTCTAATATTCTTTAAAATATGCAAATATGCTCTTCAGTAGATTAAGCCACACATGAAGTTAATCATAGTACTTGTCACCTCTTACACAGCATCAGGAAATGCTCATCACATACTACACAATCAAGCTCTTACTCATTTCTTACAGCAACAATACTCAACTAATCCCCTATCTGAGCAATCAGCAAATACAGGGATTCTGCTTATTATTGTTGTATAAGCTTCATAATCTTATTTAACTTTGATATAAATAAAAAAGGAGATGTAATTACTATTCTGGACGTGATGATAGACTGGTTGGGGTCAGTGGAAGAGGGATGGCTCTCTCTCTCTCTTTCACATTCCCTCTTTCTGTTCTCTCTGTCTCTCTCTCTCATTGCACTTTAATTAAATCTTGTAATTAGTTTCTCGGTTGGATCTTGGAGAAATGGGATGTCACTGGAAGCAGTACTAGAGGTGAGACAACTTTTTTAATTGCCCTCAACAGTCCTGATTTGTGTATTGACTGGTGGTGTTGTTGTTTAAGAGCCCATACGGCGGGCAGCCAGCCCAGAGAGGCAGCACACAACTGCAAGATTACACACTGCTAAGGCAGGCTAAGGGCAGAAGGGGCAGCAACACCCCAGACCCCACCACTCAGCAGTGATTGCTAATTTCCACAAAGGCCACGCTCATCTAATTACTCAATGAATGTTGACATTCATAGTAACTACGGACTCCACCAGTGACCACACAGGTCTAGAGGAACGACACACTCCATCAGTAACCACACAGGTCAATATTAACTACACACTCCATCAGTAACTGCACAGGTCTAGAGTAACTACACACTCCACTAGTAACTGCACAGGCCTAGAGTAACGACACACTCAATCAGTAACCACACAGGTCAAGATTAACTACACACTCTACCAGTAACTGCACAGGTCAAGATTAACTACACACTCCACCAGTAATTGCACAGGTCTAGAGTAACTACACACTCCATCAGTAACCATACAGGTCTAGAGTAACGACACACTCCATCAGTAACCACACAGGTCAAGGTTAACTACACACTCCATCCGTAACCACACAGGTCTAGGGTACCGACACACTTCACCAGCGACTGCGCACGTCTCAGTTAACTATACACAGGTGTACAGTACCTACACACTTGTAGAGCAGCAGCTACAGTGTTCCACAGTGCATTGTCCATGTGACATGGCTGGATGGACTGTAGGGACTTCCCGCTACTGGTCCTTTGGTGAACTGCACACCAGGGGCCATCTGAGCACAGACTGTCACAGACGGACAGCAGCTGAGACTACAGGGCTGATAGGATGGCAGACTATAAACATGAATATCAATTCACTGTCCCTTTAGAGAGTAAAAACACCAGCAAGGACCTATGGACTGCATTCAGTCAGCAGCCGGTAAAGACGTCAGTCATGTTCCAATAAAAGAAAGCAGAGCAGGTCATATGCATCCTGTATAAACAGACACACAAATTATGGCCAGATGTAACCCCCCCCCCCCCACCCATCTCTTTTCCTTCTATCAGTTGGCTTGGCTACACCAGACATCTTTCCCTAATCAGCAGACTTGCCGTGCGCAGCCCGGTTACCATAGTGACGTGCCTGCTGGTCGACATAGCAACTGCTTTCAGGTCCACAATCAAAATGGTAGCGAGAGAGAAACGAGTGAAAAAACATGTGTGTAAAATGGAGACCCCCTATGTTACACACCGCCTTAAAGATTGAAGTGTTGCGGGGGAAAGGAATACAGGAACACAAAAAACACTGACATGAGTTTTGTATTCTAACACACTTAACTTAATTATGACTTAATTATCCATTTAATATACCTGCTAACTAAGTCTAGGTATAGTAAGAACATATTAAATAATATGGTAACACTTTATTTGGATAGTCCAGAGGCTTAACAGAGTATTTGTGACATTTGATCAACTTAGTTGAGATTCAACAATTCAGCTGTTTTGCTGCGCTTATGGATGTTTAACAGAATTCATAGTGTACAGCGTATATGTAACGATTCATGAACATACATACATATTTTTAGAATAATGTAATTAAATTTGACTACTCACTCAACCAATGTTATATGAATTGTTGAATCTCAAATTATAAGTTGTTGAAATGTTACGAATACTCTGTATACCCTTTGTAGGCGGACTATCCAAATAAAGTGCTACCAAAATTAATCAGAACTATCTATACATATTACAACACCTTACATTCTGCTTATCAATGTAGTTTTTACTGTTATTTATTTTCCAAAATTCACATATTCACGGGGGCAAACTTTGCACTTACAAAATAATATAATTTGTAATGCTGTTTTTTGGCAAACCCTTGTCTCTTTCCTGAAATATTCCATTTGAACGGTTTGGAAAACAAGCATCCCATAACAAAAAGTAATGCCCCATTCCCCTACCCTTTCTTGATACACTGAGCTTCACTCCAATAATTTCAGTGGGACAAAAATGGCTGGGACTCCTCCTTGGATTGGATTATCCTTTTAGAGAATCCCTCCCAAAACCTGCTCCATTCCTCCGAGCAGCCCCCAGCCGTCTGAACATACTGCTGCAGTGTTCACATGTAATTAAAATGAGTTTAGGCAGAGCAAGAAAGTACGTCATTCGCTTGATGTAATTAAGGTGATATACAGTACACACACGCACAAGCACACACAGACATATAACGCTGTGAGGCACCCTGCCGCAACAGCTGATTGGTCAGGTCATGCCTCCTCAGGGATGTGTCTGAGCTAACCACATTCACTTTTAATCCTCTATAGGAGAAGACATTTAACAATTAAGAACAGGCCAAGGATTCACAAATCATCCCTAAAAACATAAATCCAGACTTTGCTTAACTGTGAAGTTGACCATTTGTTCCTATTAATCATTTGTGTTGCTTCCAGCTTCACACACTAACAATTACAACTGCTCAGCAATCAATTAAACACTGTGCCTATGTTTTCCTAACAGTGAGCCTGTCTGGACTCAAGATAATTTAATACATGAATGGAGCTCAGAAGGATTGTCCCTGTAGATGTTTTATTATTGATGGGAAAAACATAGTGGTTCCAAAATCACCTCTCTGTCCTGAGCGGCGAGGGCATCCTGTAATGTCACACCAGGCAGCAATAAATCAGATTTTAAAAGCTCACCACTCATTTCCTGCTATTTTAAAACTCCATCTGACCACCTGCTTGGCCTTTTCTCTAGTATTTCCTCGTCTCCTTAAAGCCGTTCATTGCAGCAGACCCTAGTTGGCAGAGAAGCAGAGGAGGTGACCAGTTGGCTGGTCGAAGCAGAAATGGGATTTGCAACACCTCTGAAATGCATGGTGTCTCCAAAAAACCATGTCCACAGTGTCCCAGCAGAGGTATCTTATGTGAGAAGTTGAAACCAATAACTAGTATTGATCTACCTATTATGGTGCATTAGTTCTCTATTGAATTACCCTACATTTAAAGACAAATTTACTGACTGAAAGTGCCAGGATCAAACAGGAGGCCTACAAAGCTGTATCGAATCACAGGACAACCAGGAAGTGTGCTGGAACCAGCAAAGACACGTGAGGCCATGAGGCTGGGTATGCATGAGGTGTCACACTACAGGAAGTGTTCCATCTTTGGAATAGTAGAAGTCTTGCACAATCTGTTCTTTAATTGCGCATAACAAAGAATTTAGAATTTAGTGATCAGTGGTCATTGTTGACACACCACAGCACACAGTGCACAACAACAAAATGTGTCCTCTGCATTTCACCCATATGTGACATTGTGACATAGCAGGGGGTAGCTAATTCAGCGCCCGGGGAGCAGTACTTGGGGGCGGTACCTTGCTCAGGGTAGGTCAGTGGTGCCTTGCTGTTCGGGGATTCGAATGCATTCATAAAGTATTATAAACATGACTATAAATACTTATAATAAGGCATAGCACATTATAGCCAGGTTCATTATGCATTATGAATGCTCTATGATGCTCTTATCTATAATGCACTATAAATACCTTCATAATGCACTATAATGGCTTAATTGACCATTATAATGCATTATGAAGACATCCATCCATCCATCCATCCATTTTCCAACCCGCTTATCCTACTGGCTCACGGGGGGTCCGAAGCCTATCCCGGAATTAAGACATTTATAGTGCATTATCGCTGAGCGCATTCATAATGCACAATAAATATGATTATAATGTGTTATGCGTTTTTATAGTTAATAGCTGTTTTTATACTTTATGAATGCATCATGAAGGCATGTAAAATGCAGTTATATGACTACATTAAGTAAAGTGTTACCTTCTTATTATTATAGTTATTATTGTTATTGTTGTATTTTTCTTAATATTTATTTAATTAATATTCCATAAATTGTTTTTCAGGATTCTATATGTGTACTTTTTAATTGGTTTACACTACATTGACTTGTTTGCACTATATGCACCATCCTTGCATATCGTCTGTAATAAATGCATGTTTGTCTGGGTTCTATGTATCTTGCTGCTATGTTTCACCCTGGGATCAATGAAGCTCATCAAATCTAATGTAATATAAAACAGACACTAGGAGAGCAGGATGAGGTGTGGCAATGACACTACTTGAAGAAGTACAGGCTGCTGCAGTATTAAAGGATCTACAGGTGTGTGTTCACCACATAACTAATGCTGATGAGGCTCAGAGAACAATACAGAGAGCGATTTGTAGACATGGCCACAGACGCGACGGCTTGAACTCTGGACCTCATCATAAACCCTCTATGTACTCTTGATGAAAGAACTGGAAAATGTCTTGAAACCTAGAAATTTAAAAAAAACTTATTGCAATTAACTTTTTAGAATTATTGCACTCAAAAATTAACAAGCTGTTGTGTTTTTTCCGGCAGGTGCCACAATGGGTACGCTTAACGTGGCCATAAACATGTTGTTGCTAATGTAAATTTAATTAGACACTACAAACGAAAGGAGCTCCAGACTGATCTCGCGACAGAAAGGTTGGCCATGCTTCCAACAGGAATTGGTTCATTAATATTATCATGTGCTGGATGCCCTCTTCTGTCGGCCCACCCCCCTGGCTCCATGTGACCTACCAAGACATCCTTGGCAACCCCGGGTAAGCCAAACCATGTCAGTAAATCCATCTAGCAGTAGGTATAGAAAAAGTGTAGAACGGTAAGATACACTTGGGTAAAAGTAATACAAAAATCACAGAGGTCTGATCACACCTTCCTCAGGACCTCCACACAAAGGATGGTATGTACTCAGAGGAAATGGGGAGGGGGGGGGGGCGGTCCTCTCATGTCCTTGTATTCATCGGCATCGAGCCACATGCAGCCACTGTGCCAATCATGTCATTGTCTGAATGAGGCCAGGAGAACCCAGAGACAGAGATGGTCTCCCTGAGGAGCGCACAGCGCCACCCTCGATGCAATCCCAGCTGGCTCCTTACATCCCTGTAGTGCTTGCTGTTCCGGATAAAAAGCCAGCCTATTCATCAGGCCCCAGAACTTCTGTTCTTCGCAACAGCACTAGATCGCCTCGAACCAGGACATCAGTCTTAATTTCAACCTCTCCCAGGGGATTAAATGGAAATCAATCATAGAAGTTTAACAAACACTCAATTAGCGCGCCTGGAGGATTGATCTGACCAGTGCTGCTAGCAGGCTGGCAAGATCCTTTTGTCTCTTTTCATCTGCTCTGCGCAGACAAGGAGTAGGAGAGGCAGGTGGAGGGAGGTGAGGTAGGGCTCTGGAGTCATGCCATACCTGTACAGGGCCACCACCCCCTAAAATGACACGCAGTATACCAGCCAATAGCATCCAGTGTATGTAAATAGGTGGTTATTAAAATCAGCTACGATAAGGTGTTCGAAAATTAAATACAGAATTTGCCAGTTCCTTCACATAATCATAGAATTTTTGAGAGTCAGTGAGCTTTTGCATATTGGCAGAAGTAAAAGACAGGTAAATTGCACTCCACAACTGCTGACCTCTCTCAAAGACACTGTTCGGGCTAATATTAATACTGAATCATTTATTATGCTCCTTCACTGCAGCTGACAGCGCAAGACTGATTTTCTAGTATTAAACAATACTCTCCTATCTGGTTTCTGAGAAAGGACGAGTAGAGATAAAACTGAACACCCTGGCCAACAAACTCTTTATTTGAAACTCTAAGCAATCTACATTTATTAAATGAGTCTATTAAATTTAAGTAAAAATTAATGACAAAAAATCTGAGAGTAACTAAAATCAAATAGAGAAAATGGTAAATTATAAAATATATATACAAACACTAGGGGCAGTGGTTTTCACAGTGAATTACTTAAATTTCTTTTTACAGTGTTCAAAGCAGAAAATAAAATCCGGAAACTGTGTTTTTCAAAGGACAAAATGTTAATAATTAAACACCTCTAGACTGTTTCCCTCTTCACCATGCCGCCAAAATCGCATTGCGTGCGGTCACAGGCCAACACGTCCACCACCTTCTCCATACTGTCCGTCCTGGCCAGCTCAGGTCTCCAAACCACTGCGATGACCCTGTCCTAAGGCACCTTGTGCAGCTTTTTTCCTGCACTGTGGCGTCAATGTGCTGTCATCACGAGACAAGTTAGGCAGGAGAACAAACCTCGACGAAAGCAAGCGGGGCCACATGAGGGAACTGCGGAGTGGCGGCGATTTCCCACAGAAAAGGTTCCTGGTTTTTACTGGGGAAAATTGGACGTGGCTTAAAATGGCACAGTAATGGGTGGGAGCTGGAGAGAGCTCTCCTGACCTTTGCAGTCCCCTGGGTTCCATTGCGTAGCTGTGGGCAACTTCGCCCCCCTCCCTCTCCACTGCTGCTCAAGCCTGACCCCGGGGTCACTGATCCAGTCCTCGGCCATGAACCAGACCTCAGCTGCTGTCCTCCCACCCCCATTCTAACTCGTCCCCTGTTCCCTAACCCCAGCCTCCCCCACCCCCAGTGCTGTTCATTCCCTCCCTATCTAAATAAAAGGCTCACACACGACGCTGTGGGTTATATATTTTCTTTTCACTGTCTTCAAATCTTTTTCTTCCCTCATTAGAAGTTCCCTATTAAGCCTTTCCATGCCAAAGAAAATGCATTAAAGAATTAAGAGCATTGTGAAATAAAGAAAGAAGAAAAAAAGGCAAACAAAAAAAAGATGATTTTATTAAATCAACTGTAAAGTGAGACTGGGTGACATTTAGCCTTAATGGGAGAGGCAGTCTGATGCAGACTGCCAGCGCTCCTCACCCCTCGATGCTGCCATGCGGCAGGACGTCTCCCATCACGGGACCAGGTGCAGCGACACACGTGAAAACATTTTCTTAGCGTGTATTTGCCCAGAGCTGTATAATGGCGGTGTGTGGATTGCCCAGCACGAACGCTCTGCTCGTAGCACAGCCAAGGCGTGATTGTTTACCTTTGTGATGGACGCCCGGTGGAGGTACCCCAGCCGGCCCATGTGGTTTTAGTGTGCGACAGCTGTGACCTGCGTCCTCTGTGTATTCTTATGCCTTTAGAGATGATTACAGCATTACTATCACACGCAGTAGACCAAGGGTCTTTTGCTAAGCATGCAGATTGATCCTTGACACTGCTGCTGCCCATTCATATTGCTGCATTTTCACTGAAGGAAACTGCTACTCATGACTGCTATATCTCAAGGTGTGCCATCCAGTCAACTAATTAGCGTACCACCTGCATCACAGCTATATGACTGTATTAACGTCATCGTACCTGCAGCATGTTCTGTATCTCTGTCGGTTTTCAGCCGATGTGTGTGTGTGTCCTGTGAGTGGGTAGCATCAGACTGCGTGAATGTCTATGTGTATGTGTTGGTCACGTGCTCCTTTCTCCCTTATTGGCATTCATGGGAGGTGAGCACCAGGCCTTGCCGGCAAATGGCTAATGGAGTGGCTGATGGGTGGTTGATGACGGCCACCAACCAGATAGCTCCGCCCGGCCCAGCTGATTGAAGAGCGGCCTGCATCCCCAGCACGACCTCAGCCCCGTCTTACACCACAGGCTCCTTCAACCCCTCCTCTGACTGCCCCGGGGAACCACAGGTCAACATCCACACCCACACAAACCCATATGCCACACACAGATACCCATCCATACAGGTACTCTGGTCTGTCTGAATTTTTGCATGTGTCTGTGTATTTTGGTACCAGTTGTGATCAAGTGGACATATTCCAAAGCATCAGCGAGGAATTTAGTAATTCTGCCCCCATTTGCTCTGTGCTAAAGTGTTTCACCTGAGGGCATTTGTGGATTTATGAGCTTAAATTGCCACAAACCTTAATGAGTTTTAGGTCTGGATCTTGACTATGCTAGTCTGCAAAAATCCTGTGCTTATGATATGTTTCAGATCTTCAGTATTTATATATAGATAGATAGATAGATAGATAGATAGATAGATAGATAGATAGATAGATAGATAGATAGATAGATAGATAGAT